>JAPYZL010168505.1:0-11086 GCA_030522825.1 Platygaster orseoliae
TTATATTATATTATATTATATTATATTATATTATATTATATTATATTATTATATATAATATAATAATAAATATAACATATAATATTAATATATTAATACTTAATCTTACATAGACATAATTTTTTCGAAAATCTACAGAAAGACTCAAAATATTTAATACTTCGTATCTTGAAACATCAAAATTTAGAAATCTATAACAAATCTAGAAAAAAATCGGAACAGACTTAAAAATAAACTAATAATCAAAATATTAAAAATCCGAAAGTACAATTAGAATTGTAAAAGTACCAGAAATCTTTCGAGGGACTTTTTTTATGAATCTGTTGAAATACTCAAAATCCACTTCGGATGTCTTAGAAATTTTAAAAGTACGAAAAATCTTTAAAAGTATTTTTATCCAATAATTGTAAGAACGTACTAAAAATCTGCTTTGAATTCTAAAGTACATATAAAATTATTGTAATCTATCTAACGATCCATTTAAATAGTAAAATTTATAAAATAATACTATTGAATGATTCCAAATTGTATAAATGTCGCGTAAAAACTAAAAATAATACATAATATACATTATTTTTTGTTTTGGATATTTTTTTATATACTATATTCACGATCCATTAATTGCTATAAATTTATAGATATATATTACTTTCCCAAAAGTATATGAACGACTAGGAATCTTTAAATCTTTAAATCATAAAATATCAAATGTAAAAATCCATGTAAAGTTCATAGAAAAACTAAAAAATACTACAACGACCTTGAAATTGCATAATTACTAATGAAATTAAAAAATTAAATTAAAAGTTACATCATCGCAAGTCGATTTCATAGAAGATACTAAGATAAATATTAATCGATACATTTCAATAAATAAAAATACGTTGACCCTTTTAAAATCCAATGACATTTTGAATCCCTGTAAAAAATTGCATCGCACCTATAAAAAAAGAAAAAAATACAAACTTAACTAATACTAAAAAAACAGGAATAATTCGAAAAAAATTAGGACCTTTACATTACCAGAAATCTTCAAATATACTTTTTTCAACTGAATCTCTTAAAATACTTAAAATCTACTTCGAAAGTTATAGGAATTTTTTTTATGATTTCGGTTCATATGTTTTAGGTTCTTTACATTACGAATCATGAAAAATCGTATTGCACCCTATAAAAAATTTAATTACAACCTCACAGCTTGCGAATTTCATTATTCGAACCTAATGAAATTTTTACATGAGTTTTTTTCAAACGCAAAATGCAACAGTTCGTTTCTTTTATTCGATTTTCACTATCGTCGAGTTTCAAATTAATCCGCAAGTATTTTTATTGTTTCGTTACAGAAGACAACAACACGTCGGCGAGTTACGGAGTTGATCTTGCCGATGGCATCGCCACTTTCGAAGACGCTACTTCGGAACATCGAGCCCATCGGTCTTTTACGTAGCGTTTTGGCTCGGGATCGCTCTAAAAATTGGGTCTTCGCCGTCGCAATTTTTTCTCAAATTTTGACTCAAGCATTGTTTAGAAATTTCGTTTAATTCGCAAATATCAATAAACTTGAAAAAAAAATGGTTATAAAAATAACCGCATCATCACGAGCAAACACAAAAAAACTTTTTATTTTTTAGCTATTATGCATAAAGTCATTTACAAGTATTAAGTCAATAATTTTATTTTGTGTGATGTTTATTAGTAGAGCGAAAATTTGAATAATGTAGCATCTTCGACTTTATAGATTTTTTTATGGCTGGATTTTGATTTTTTTGATGGCGAAGGCTCAAGTAAGTAAAAACTCGAGCGAAAAATGTCCCCTGAAGATCGAACCGAGAAAAAAGCTGCACTTGTTGAGCGAAAGACAAGTCATCAGTATTACGCTCTGAAGCCCAACTTTCCTCACGTTTTCGAACAGGGAAATGTTGCACCCGAGCCCTTTTTTGTCTTGTTCTCGAAAAAAAGTAACAACAATTTCACCTGATCGACCTTCGAGGGACGACATCCGAGGAGCCTTTAGATAGAAGAGCAATTTGCGACGTGAGTCAGTATTTATTCTATTTTACATGGCGACGAAAAACGACGAAGATTTAGAAATTCATTTTTCGTGCATATTTTAATAACTTTTCGTGCTATAAAGAGATTATACAAAAGTATGAGTTATGAGTTTTATCACCAGAGAAAATATTTATTCGAAAATCTTAAATCTGTTAAACTTTGGTTGGGGAAAAGCGATTTAAGAGAATTTTTTTTAAAGGTTACCCTTAAAAAGCGACCAATGAACTAGACATACAAAGCACATAAACGACATGTACGTGAAATTGAATATGAACACCAAAGGTGTACGCAGTTTTGGTTTTTCGACCAAAAATTCAATTTTGAAAAATTTTCTTGATATTTAATATTATGTATTTATTATTCATATTAAATATTATTTATATGATATGATATTCAATGATATTAAATATTATTTATTTACTATTCATTATACAATATCATTATACCAGTTTTCTAAACAAAAAAAAATGTACGTATGGTTTTTCAAACAATTGTATTGTAAATTTTCTGCAGCCTGCACTCATTATGCATACAAAAAAAAACGTGATAAATAAAGGTTGCAGATATTAATGTATTTTATCAATAATATTGTTTCATGTTTTTTCTTTATTACCTATAATTCCTCTTATATATTATTTTTTGAACTCAACGGAAATAAGGTAATTTTTGTTATTTAGTTCTTTAGGTCTCTTTGTTTTTTTTTATATCATTCTACAATTCAAATATTCCTGTGTAATATTTTCTTTATTTTTATTTTTTCGTTGAAAAGAAATTCTAATATTTTTTTACTGTAATTCTCATTTTGTTATTGTTTTCCGGAATATGCCCGTAAATTCAATTTTTCATACAGCCTTGCCAGAAAACTTATTCTGCGTACGCCTTAACTGAAGACACAAATAAGAAAATAAAATCTGAGTGCCATTCAAATGCCATATGAATGGCGTATCAATGACATATGACTGACATAAGGCATACGAGCTTTTTGTCAAATGAATTGAAAAAGAACACTCTTGATTCCTGAAATAGAAGCAACTGAAGTGACACTTTCTGACGTTATGCCTGTCATCGTCCATGAAAGTGTCAATTCAGCGGTTCAACACTTCAACGCACATTTTATAAAAAAATAAAAAATGTTCATAAAGTACATGTATTCCCAGAAACACACGTTTCATACATATACCATTTTTATGTCATTAATATATCATTTTCATATGTCACTTACGTATCGTTTATAGGTCGCCCTTCTTTGACAGTATAAACCAGATAAATAGGACGTACGAATGACTTATGTAAAAAACTGAGCACGATTTTTAATGAGGTATAAACGACAAATGACTAGCATTTACGATATGTACATAAACGTAAACGAGACCTATCAGGCATAAAAAATATTTATATGTCGTATGTACGACATAAATAAGACGCGTAGGTGACAGTGTTCGATATATAGGTGACCGCAATACATAATGTATGTGAGATATACTTGACATATCTCGAGAAACATATATACATCATATATATCTCAGTTATATATTATTTGTATACTATCTATATCTCACATGCATATCAGATATTTCTTATTTCATTGGTGCTATGTATTGCATATAAGTCAATTATATTATGTCATTTACAGGTCACCCTTGTCTGACCGATAACGAACGGCAACCTATGAACGAGATATTTGCGAAAAACTGAGTATACATAAAAACGAGATATAAAAAACATAAATCACACTAGACACATGTGTACCATAATTATAAGAAAAATATCTCTTATTAATACGTAATTATTGCGTTCATTTTGTATGTCTCGTTTATGAGTCTTACCCATTAACTTTCTGTGTTTCGTATGTCGTTTATAGGTCGCTTTTCTCAGAGGTTGGATAAGTTATGAGATTTTATGATTTTATATGGTGTTTTGTACATAATTTTGAACTTTTTTTTTCTTTGTCGTTTCTCGTCGTTATGGATCGTCGTACTTAATTTATTATAGATGTACAGAAAGCGTTGACAAGCTCCGTTGGTTAAAGTGTTAGAAATAAATAATGATAATAATTTTGCAAACAATAAATGAAACACAATATGAAATATCTATAATTAATTTTTTCTTAACGAACTGTTTTCATAGTTATATTAATTTTTCTTTCAACTTATTCAATTCATAAAAGGATTTATCAAAATTGAAGTATATTTTCAAATATAATTTCACGAAATACCAATATTCTTCGTTTTCATTCCCAACCCTTTTCCACCCTATGGTCAAAACCGATTGTGAGCAAATTTGTGGCACAAAAGTCGCAGAAAGCGAAAGGAAATGAAAAGGGGCAATGAAATTTGCACGATCGAGTAGCGGCGGAATTCGGTATGGTTAGCCTTTAATGGCCTGCGCGGAAAAGAGAGACAGAGAGAGAATGAAAGCCGCGAAAAGGGAATAAAAACGAGGCCAGAGAGGCCGGGGATGACGATGACAACAGACAGGAGCCGAACGTTTTGCGGAATGCAAACTCCTTCGGTGCCTCGAGTTGCGGCGGCGATTAACGTTCCCGAAGGACGCGAAACTGTTCGTGGAACAAGAAAGATGTTACAGCACTGGACATTGTAAAGTCCTAAGAATTTCTAGTGATCGTCCTGATCCTTTCCGATCCGGTGACACTTCCTTGACCGCGAAGAAAATTTTTCATAGAAATAGAGTTATGGTTGAACGGCGCAAGTTGAAAAGCTACTGTTTAATTTTTTTGGTAAGCACGAGTTGAAAAAACCATACTCGTTTGGCCCTTGTTTTTTGAGGATTTAAAGAGAACGACAAAAAAAATAGGAAATGATGGAAAATAGATGATTTAAGGATTTTTAGAGAAATATAGTTTTTTATTTATCCTACAAAAATGCACTTTCTATGGATATTCTCCCAAAGTCATTCTCCTAAAATCTTCATTTGTAATTCTCTTACCCTGAATAACTCTCCATAAATTCTCATCCTTATTGTGGTAAAGATAGAATAAAAATGTGCGGATGGTATCTATTGTGCATAAATTTTTTGTGAATTGTTGACTTTTTGCATAGATTTATTGCACATACAGATTTTTGTGCAACAGTTGATTGTGCATATTTTTTTGTGCAAATTGAAATTATAGCTTGCCCTTTCTGTACAAGAAATCGTTGCAAAAATCGATGAAAAATCTGAATCGCGTTCTTAGTGGTTTTGGTTTTTATAATGAATGGCAAAATTCTTATAAAAATCAGAAATTTCTTCTAAGAATTCCGTTATTTATTAGGTCAACCTAATAAAACACTTATATACAAAATTTTCTTAGAAAGTGATTTTATAAAAACCGGTTTTACTATCATAATAATTCAAAAATCTTATCAAAAATGAAAATTATTATCATGAAATATTATTACTTTTATTGCATATTTGAGTATACAATATTTTGAAAAATCTTATTAAAAAACCATATTGAAAGAATATTTAAATTGAAAACGAAATAAATAGAGAAAACTCTGAAATGAAGTCATCAACTGAAATTAAAAAATACAAATAACCTGAAAAACTTAAAAAGACATTTTTTTCGAAAAAACTATTTGAATAGATAAATTTTTTATGAAACAAATTTTTGCATACATTAAATACAGAAAAGAATGCTTATGAAAAAATTATTTTTACAAATTTCTACGGGAAACAGAATTTCAATTTAAAAAAACATTTCTTATGAGATTTTTATAAGTTTACTATTTTAAAAAGGTTTTCCCCTGAGAATTTCATAGGGTCGATCTTATAGAAAGTTTTAAAATGTTTTTACAATAATGAAAATCACTATGGGTACAAATCAGCAACACAAATAAGTATTGCTATTATTTACAAGTATTTTTGAATTACTTTTTTTATAATTATGGATAAATTATCATGATATAATTATTATCAATAATTGCATTCTTAAGAAGCATTTGTCAATTTTAGCATGCTTATTACAAGTTGATATAATTCTAAACAAAGGCATGGTTTTTTTATGAATGTAAACAATTATAATATGCACAATGGACCGCTGCACAAAAAACTGTATGCACAATAAATATATTCATAATGTTAACAATACACAAAAAATTAATGTACAATTTATACCCTTTCAAAATGTGGATCAACATATCTTCTGTCTAAATCAATATCAGTAGGATTACACTCCTCAATCAGTAGAATTTGAGCTATATAATTAGTCCTTTCTCAACTGACGTGACTTTTTCTATTTTTCTGCATTCCGTTCATTTTCAGCAATGCTTTTTCTACTACAAATCCAGGGAGATTTCACTGAAATTAATTCAAAATGAGACATTCATAATAAAAATCTTGTTACTGTATTCACAGTCTTAAGAAAATTAATACATATTGAAAAACATATCTATGATACTAAATAATTCAGTGTTTAACCGTGTGTGATACTTTTGTGTTTGCAAAAGTGCAATTTTACAAAAATATATAATAACGCAAAATTGATCACTTCAAAGGAAAAAGAAACCTTTTAAAGGACGTAACATACTCAAGTTGCAATCATAATGATGGGTTTGGAATAAAATATTTAATTAACTGGATGAAAAGAAGAGAGACACAATGAAAATCGCTTCCGCATACCTTTAAACTTCCAATAATATAATAGAATATATTTAAATAGAAAAATTATAAGTCCTTACATTCTCTTTCTCCTCCTTTGAACCTCATTTTTTGCTGATAATAAATTTTATGAGACTGTTGATTACGATTTTTAGAGATTTTTCTCCATTCGTCTTTTCAAAATCGTCCATTTTCTCCTGTCATCTTCATTTTGTTTTAAAAGAAATGTCGAAAAAAGTATGGATTTTTCGATTCGCATAAAATTTCGAGACTTTCAAAGTTTTTAGGTGTCTATATCTCAAATACATCTTGTTGGATCTACCGAAGCTAAGAAACTTGGTTCAAATTTCAGCAATGTCGAATTCTTCGATCAATCGATCATTATTCATATTTTTCATTTTTGATGGTTTCTAATACTAGATTTGCAGTAGCGATATTTATTTTGATTGCAACGTGAAAGTTTGAAAACTCAACAAATAAAAATTTTTTCTATGAATACTTATATATTTCTTCGTTAAATGTTCTAGTTTTCGACCTAATGATTAAATAATTATATGATTTTTAAAAATGTAAAATAATCACACATTTTAAAACAATATTTGTTACTCCAATGGTTAAACAAAAAGTTGTGAAAAAACATAAATAAAACACCTTACCATATCTTAACCATTAATTCCTCATAAATAGCTCCTTTTGTTCAGAATGTTCATCTTGAAACGGAGCTTGTCAACGCAAAAAAGCGAAGGCAATGTAAATGATCATTAAAAATAAGCACAATATCAACTGTAACCGAAACCATATCCTCGATTCTAAAACGAATTTTCCCGAACAAACCAGGAAAATTCTTAAGTCTGAAAATTGCGAATTCTGTACACATACTACAAGCCACATATCCCATACTGAGAAAAATTTCTAGCATTAAACGTAACTGACGTTTCCACGCTAAAAATTCGAAAATTCAAGCTTTTGGAAGTAGGTTTTGACCATGACATAAAAGCAAGATCCGTCGCATATGTTAAACCCTAGAAATTTTTCTCCTGCACGATGAATTTTTTCTGTCACTCCAGAATTCCGTTGTTCTTATAAAAAATAAAAATATATGTATAGCGCGTCCAATCAATTTATTATATATAAATATATTATATAAAATATATCATAGAACTTGTAACAATGATCTTGTACGCAAAAAGCGAGTAGATACGACCATAGTTCCTTTACGATAAGGAGTAGTAAATTAATATAAATTATTCTAACATTTAGCAAATTAATGTTATCGCGAGGGAGCTATAATGTAGATAACGATTCACAGTAGAACCTGATACCGTGGTTGAAAGTAAGGAATGGTTTTATCTGCGTCGTAAACTTGACCAACGATTTGATTATATTGTACAATTTCAATTAGATCGCGCGATCCAGGATGGGAAATCAATTTCGACGCTGTAAAAAATGTGATAGACGCACTTAATGAAGGCTAACTGATTTTTCAAGTGGCAAAAATTTCTCGATAGGCGTGATTCGTTTTTTTTAATTATTTCAGAACTCTATCGCTAAGATTACATTCTACTCTAAAGTTAATATATGTGAAAATGGACTTTCTGCTTGGATGATAAATTCATTGAAAAATTCATAACGATGTGAAGTTGATTCATTATTTCCCATGTTTTTTCACGTGGAAAAATAAATTAAACCAGTGGCTGATTACATTAATCTGGTATTTTTTTTAGGAACTTTTATAGATTATTGCAGACTTAAAATTTTATCGATTAACAAGTCTAAAAAATCTTAAACCGAAACTTACAGAATTGTGCCAATAATCACGACTGATTTTATTTAAATGAAAATAAAAAATTCTACTGTAAAACAGTGGCAAAAAAGCACGAATTTCATAATTCTTCACGTAGTCAAAACAGAATAATAAGTAAGCCCGTGTGAACAAAGTCCGGAAAGTGTCTCGAGACAGAAGGAGCAGAGCATGGAAATTCGTCGAGTGGCAATCAGTGCCACGAGTATTCCTGAAAAATAAGACAATAAAGCAATGACGCCGCCATCGCGTTGTAACCGAGATCGCGTCTCTGCTTCTTTTTTTCTCAATTCGCGTGTGTGTGACGTTTTTACGTGTCAATTATGCCTTCGCCCTAATGATTCTCATTTCGTAAGAGACGCATTTTCTCGGAAATAATGAAACGTCATTAACGACATACTATGTGCGAGTAACAGCCTTAATATTTATCATTGACTTATTAGCCACTTCGCGGAAGTTCATGTTCAGCATCTCGTGGGCAACAGGATTTGTGGCCAAAGATTTATGCACGTTCCTATAAAAACCACATCAAAATGTTTTTCGTATTGTGTAAACACCAAGGTTTTTGATTGCTTGCAATGATTTCCTCGTTTATTTTTGAAGACGCTTCGGAAGTGTCGATGGTGGCGTCGATTGTGAAAAACGTCAGCTCGAGTTTTTGAAAGGATTTTTTAGAAAAACCAGATGTTTCTGAACGAAACTGAAATTTGAAAATTCAAATTCTTTAGTGAACATAAAAAAAAACACAAGTAAACAAGTAAATATCGGTGCATAATATACTATTTGCTGTCAATAGTGGTGCTATTCATGAATCTTTCATTTATTTTGTCACTACTTGTTTTTGTGCAAAAACTTGGGGAACGGCAAAGTAAGAATCGAGAAAATACTCGTCTTTACGAAATGAGCGCTGTTTGAAAAACTGCTTGTTTTGATTACACATTCGAAAGTTCAGACCCGGAGATACTTTCCAAGGCGTGCTCGTATTAAAAGAACATTTTAATCACTTGGGTGTATCGTGTATTTGCGTCTTCGCGTTCTGAAACAACAAGTACGAGTGTGAATGCAGGTTGTGCACGTATCGAATGTCGAATCTATTCAACGGGAGCGTAAGTAATAATTGCACGAAATCATCTTCTTCTGTTTGGTCTCGCGAATGGACGGTGCGATTTCGCGGGAAGGATAATAAATGCGATACGCGTATAATAGTAAGCTGCGGCGTCCATGATCCGGCGCGACGTAGCTCTTCATTACAGGTGTTAATGCTTTACTTAGGCACTATAAATAAATTAACTTATGCAGATAGATACACGGAAATTATGTCAAACATTTATGAATATTTAGCGAATTACTTTGAAGACTGGAGCATTATAAGTGTATAAATGTTGAAATAAATTATTAAAACACAATTATCGAATGAGTTGGGTAATTACTTTTTTTTTATAATTCAAAAGTTTTTTTTTATTCGCCTGCATTTGTATAATCGACACATCTTTCATATTAAATAAGTGAAAAATTGTATTTTTATTGTTTATTTATTTCCTGGTCGTAAAAACTCGTAAAATTATTGTTGTAGATCTTGATAAGGGCCAAGATGTAGAGGCCGAAAGCTTGATTGGAAAAATTAAAAAATGACTGTATCAGTGTGATGATATTTCTTTGAATATTTTTTTTTTTCAATTTCTTTGAAAATCGTCATTTATTTATAATATGGTATAGCAAAAAAGTTATGTAAAACCTATTGTACATCAATAATGCATTACTCAAATTTTCATTTTCTCGGTATTCCTAGCGGAACATTTATTCTACAATTTTTCTGTGAAACTATTACATACATTAAATGATGTTTAATACTGCATTTCGGTATGAATAAGAGACCTCTTTTGTGTAGTCAGCAAGAAATGCATAGTTTGTGTTTCTCTGGATAAATATTTGGTAGCCATGAAAAGGGCTGGTTGGGTGTAAGAAAGTTTTAGATGTCTACGTTAATTCTCCACAGATACGAAGGGCACGGTAGATATCTTTCGTCATGATGGTGACGCGATTGGCATGGATAGCGCACAAGTTTGTATCTTCGAAGAGACCTACGAGGTAAGCCTCGCTGGCTTCCTGAAGAGCTATCAAAGCGGAACTCTGAAAACGCAAGTCAGTCTTGATATCTTGAGCGATTTCACGAACGAGCCGTTGGAAAGGCAGTTTGCGGATCACGAGATTAGTCCTATTCAGGTAACGAAGGATTTCACGACGAGTGACTGTGCCGGAACGATAACGATGTGACTTCTTTACTCTGCGTGCGGCAAGCGCACTCTTGCGGGCATCCTCGATTGCCAGTTGTATTTCTATAGGTATATAGCGTACCTTTCCTCCAGATGATCTACACATGGTTTGCTTTATACGGGCCATTGCGGTAGACTCTGAATGTGCTTCTCTGACGAACTTGGAGTTGCTGGGAGTTGCGACCCGGGCGACCCGTATCAAGTTGTGTTGACTTGACTTGTTGTATTTGGCGTATTAGGGCTCTTCCTGTTTCGTAATTTTTCTGTTGGTTCATGGTCCACTCCGCTCCTGGTTATTAATCTAATCGGAGTCGGCTCTTTTCTATTCTCTGCTCTGTGGTCGTTTCCGGTATGATGTGTG
>JAPYZL010168535.1:0-14325 GCA_030522825.1 Platygaster orseoliae
GTTTAAGCTTTAAAATGCGTATTAGAACACATGGATGGAGCTATTATTTGCTGAGATATGGTTTGTGTCTCGAAACTTAATGGACGCACTGTGTAAAAAACCCATGCACGTCAGATTTCTCAGGTTAAACATTTCTGATTCCTTTTTGTTGAAATATAACGTTAAATATAATAATTCTAAACACTTACTAAATTTTAGAAAATGTTTAAAATTCAAGTATTGCTTTGTAATTGTTGCATGTTATGGAAAGATTGACTTTTAATACTGCATTTTAAGAATAGAATCTCATTTCGAGTTGCAACAAATGTTACTATAAATATACTCCACGTTCAAAATCACTTTCAGGAGGGCTACTTTTAACATAAAATGATTGATCATAATTTGTGGAAGTCGTTTATGACTTAGAAAACATTTATTTCATTTTCAACTTGCTTGCTTCAAAATTGATTTGAACATAAAATAAATTTAAGATATAATGAAATTTCGACTCCTTCCTCAATTTTGTTACATCTTAAAGTAAGATTGACTTTTGAAAGTGTATTTTGAGAATGAAATCTTATTTTAAGATACAAAAAAATCAAGGCACGTGTTGAAACTTGAGTATCACCTTAAAGTTAAACTATATTCACAAGAACTTACAATTGAAAGAGTCTTGAATTAAAATGATTTATAAAAAATTTCAAGAAATCGTTTTTCATTTGAGACTTGCTTGCTTCAAAATAGCTTTGAATACGTACACTAAATTGAAGATCATGTTTGAATTTAATTTTGCTTTAATATATAACTTCAAAAAAATATAATTTCCAAAACAATGAATTTCACCTTTTTGCTATTTGAAAAAAATAAAGGAAAAAAAACTCATTCAAGTCAGATTTCTCAGGTTAAACATTTCTGATCCCTTTTTGTTGAATTATAACTAATAATATCAAAAATAAGTAATTCACGTCAAAGTTCTTCGACTTTCTTGCTAACTATCAATCATTTTCCCAATTATCGCCAACTGTCGTCAAATTTTCCCATACTCATTTTATTTTCGAAAAAAGTATGTCTCTAAGTTCTCTACGCCTGTAAAAAAACAAATGTACTCGTCCAAAAAAACTCGAACGATTCAGTTCCTCATTTTACAACAGATTCAACTGCTGCTTTAGAGAGTTCGCGGAAACGGTGCCTTAATAGATGTTTCATTTCGAATTTATGATTATCAACCTTCATTTGGCAGACGTAACTTTCAAACGTTATGATTTTCAATTTATTACAAATTACCCGCGTTACTTTCTCAGAAATTGCGAAAGACGTAAATTAAGTGACGCGCGCAAAAAATATCCAACCTGGCTCGCGTAAACTTTTCGACTCATCACGTTTCTGATTACTATTAACGCGCTCATTACGATAGTAGTAGACGTAAGTAATTATCAGCAAGAATTACTAGTTTTTGCAATAGTAAATGCATCAATTTTTTTTTAATTAGGACTTGGAAACAGCGGAAATATAGTTAGTCTGATTTACTGAAATGTAAATAAAAAAAATGTGACTTCAGGAACTTTAACTACTGAAATAGTTGGTAAGATTTATCAGTTAGTTCGAAATTTAATGAATTTAGGAGATGACACTCAGCAATAAATATTTAAGTTCATGCATTTTAAACTCAAACAGTAAAATTAAAAATGTATTTGTATTAAAATCAGCAGCATAGGCAGATGGAGGTTTGGGAGATTCAAATCCCGCCCAAAATTTGAAAAAAATTAACTTTTAAATCTTGAATTTCGAAAAATTATACTTTTGTAACCATTTTATCAAAGATTAATAATTATACAATCCTAAAGAAAATATATATATTTTTGAAAAACCCCTCTTGAAATTTTTTCCCGTCTATGCCACCGATTAAAGTTGATATGATGAAGTGTTTTTAAATTCATTTTCATCCATACTTTATGTTTAGAACTTTTTTTCTATACCTAGTAATTAATAGAAAAAATAGAAAAAAACA
Source organism: Platygaster orseoliae (assembly GCA_030522825.1). Taxonomy (NCBI): domain Eukaryota; kingdom Metazoa; phylum Arthropoda; class Insecta; order Hymenoptera; family Platygastridae; genus Platygaster; species Platygaster orseoliae. The sequence continues at coordinate 1,988 of JAPYZL010168535.1, forward strand.
TGTTTACGTGGTTAATTAAATCTGATGGGAAAAGGAACATTTATCTTTCGTAAATTACTGATTGATACATGGCTGTTGAATACATGTTGAACCCACCTGGTTTAATTGAATTTCAACGTGTTTTCCAAGAGTTGCAAAATGGCGATCGGCACCATCGAGGAAACGACCACGACGAGTTCAACGTAATGATTAATTTGTTCCACTTGACTTGCTCACGTCGATTTTCGAAGTAAACGTCATCTACTTCTTTTGCTTCTGGAACAAATTCAAATTCGCAAATTTATTCAAGAGTTGTTGGCTTTAATTGCTTATGAAACTTACATGGGATGATTTTTTTTTTATTCACGTATTTCGTTTCTTATTAATATGATGCATTGTTAAAAAAACGAGTTTTCAACGACTGAAATTACACAAATTGAGTATTTTAAATTTTGGGGCAATTTTGCAATATGTACTATATATTGATATAGTGATTGATCTAAAATAAATTTTTGTAGAAACATTAAATATGCTTTTATGAAAAATTTATGATGAAAATGAATAATGAAAATTTACGTATCAATGCATTACAATACGCGAAACCTATGCAAATACTAGAAAGTTTTGCGAAGTCTTATAATTATTGTAATATATTTATACGAGCATTGCATAAAATACTGTGAATTAATCTGTATATTATTTCCTCAGAAATCTTCAAAAATAATTAAAATCTATGAATATTTTGTCGTGGAGCATCGAATTTTTACAATCTTTATTGAAATTATGGAAGATGAAAGAAAATTGTTCAAATTGAACGAATACTGAAGAAATACGAAAAATACTACTAGCGCCAGAAATTTATGAAATACTTTATGTATATGGGAATACAATTTTCTTTATTTAATTTATGGATATAAATTAATGAATATATATTTATGTGAATATAAATTTATGAATATATGTTTATGTGAATATAAATTTATGAATATATGGATATACTTTTCAGAGTTTAAAAGAACATAGTTTAAAAATTTGTATTGAAACCCTTAAAAATATTAGGAAATCCTTGATATTGTATAAAGACTGAAGAAATACGAAAAAGTACCAGATATCTATAAAATACTTGATCTCAATGAAGATATACTGTTTTCTAAAAAATTTATGGAGACTCGAAAAATTGATTGAACTTTTAATTTTATAGCATCGAGTTCTAGAAACATATCGCTTATCTATGAAAATTCCAGGAGTCAATAAAAGTAAAAAAAGTGCTTTAAAATTTCATGAATGCTTAAAAAAAGTACCAAAAATACTAGCAGTCTGTAAAATACTGTAAATCTCAGTAAACATAATTTTCTTAAAAATATGTTTGTATACTAATAATCCATAAGCCTTGAATTCTAGAAAATCCTTCGAAATGTATAAATAATGAAACGAAATTCAAAAATACCAGTTTTTAAATTTATCAAATATAAGAATCCGATATGATTCCCGGTCATTTTCCCGAATCCAAGTTTCCGAACGGTTATTTTCCCGAATGACCATTTTTCCGGAATGTCATTATACCGAATGTATTATTTCCCGAATGGCCATTTTCCCGAAAGAATTTGTCCCCGAACGACAGTTTCCCAAAAGTATTATTTTCCGAATTTCGGTTGGAATTTCACTTTTATTTCAATTGTATACATTTATAAATTTCATAAGAAGAGTCTTCAATAAAAACAGTCATGGTAAAGGTTTAAAATTTAAAAATTGTAAATTTTATTTTATTTCAAAATTAAAAAATTTAAATTAAAAATTTTATTTTAACTTAATTTGAAAATATAATTTCAAAATTTTATTCATTAATTGAAAATTTTTATTACAATTTTGAAATTTAAAAATCGTGAATGCGTAACCATGGCATTTCTAGACATTAGGCTTATAGGAAAATTTCCCGTTCAGGAAAATTAAAAACCCTTAGGGGAAACGGATTCAGGAAAAAGACCGTTCGGGAAAATGGTCGGCAACGATCCGATATAATTTTGAATTCTAGAACATCTAATTCTTGCCAACTGTAAATTTCTTCAAAAATAATTTTACTAAAAATCAGACAAAATGGTCAATTTTCGATCATTCATTAGTCTAATTATTCATTCCAAAAAAATCAATTTTTACCCATTACATGAGTAGAATTTAAAAAGTTTCAATGCTGACTGCTTTTTTACTGATTACAGCAGTTATTTTACAATATTCACCAAAAACTGTTTTTCATCCATGCAAAATCGTGAAATGAAACTATAAAATCATCGAAACCAACTATTTTGAAGACCCAATTTTCAACTATTATCTATTTTAAACGACTGTTAATAACTTCAACTGATTGAGAATCAATATGACACATATCTTACGCATCTCATTCATGCATCATCCGCATATCTTCATGAAAAATACGATCTGACAATACGTGACATCAGAATCTACGACAGATCTTACATCAAAAATCGTCCAAATGAATTACCCAACCTAATTTTGTTACTAAATTATTTTCAAGAAAGTAGTAAAAATACTTTCTCTGAATTTCGCACTATTCGTATTGATTATTACACTCAACGAGCTCTATTTAAATCCAAATCTCGATGATAAACCCCAAGAAAAAAAACCGCAATAGATCGCCCTCCTAGAAAATTCCCATCTCAATCCTCTCACTCCGTGCATCTGGTAACTGGGCCCAAAACGGGCCCCGGACTCGGCGCGTGATTGAAATTGATATACGCAAACACGAAATCTGTTGCGCGCATCTGCAAAGGCTCGCGTATACAGCATAAGCCGCGGGTACGCGTAAAAAAAAAAGTAAAAATGACCGCCGGGAAGGGGCAAGGAGGTGATGAGGAATTGAAGAGGAGAGCGAGAGAAGAGGAAGAGGAGGATAGGTCCCAAGTCGATCGGGGCCCAACCGTAAAGAGTGCGCGTCGAGGGAGGTTGGGGGAAGAGAGCGAGCGAAGCGAGGGCTCCGCGCAAAAGGTGTTGGAAAGAGGGAGAAGGACGAGAAAGATAGTGGAGGAGAAGAACGTAGTTTGGGGCGGGGCACGCCCTTCGCCCGAGCACAAAGCGGCCTGCGGTATAAATTGGCCGGAGTTTGTTTGCCCGGAGTTTGCCGCGGAGATGAAAGGGGCCGCTAAATGCTATCTTTAAGGTGTCGGATCAACGCAAATGTGGCTGAGTTACTCCATAATTATAGGTTAGGTTAGGTTAGGTTGTTTTTTATCCGTTTTGTTTTGTTTTGGTTCGGCTTTTTTTTATTTTAAGCCCGAGCGATTTTCGCTTGGGACTGTCGGCGGGGTGGGGGGAAGGGGAAATTGGTACGGAGAGATCTGGGTCTTTAACTTTTTTGAAAAGTTGAGAACTGGGTGAATGCGGTCATTGGAAAACCCGTACTGTTTACGTCCTCGTTTGATTCTTTTCAGGGGGCGAATGGAGAGAAATGGAAAAGATTTGAATTGACGGTTTTAGTTAATTCTTGCATTAACTTCGGTGGGGGAAATGAGTTTAATGAGATTCGAAGGAGAAAAAGAAGAATTTAGGAACTTGTGTTTTTTGTCTCGAAATCCTCCATTGTGAGTGCAACTTGAGTATTTTATGTTATTATGTTTTTTTTTCAAGCAGAAAAATAGCACACACGATTTGACAATGTATATTTTTACGGTAAAATTATGTTTATGAATGTATAAATTACCTTTAAGATTCTAAATACAGTGTTATATAGGATTTTTAGTAGTACTGCTGCTTTCTCCATCACTTTCAGTGAAAACCTCCTGGATTTATAGTAGAAATAGTGCTACTGAGGATTAACTGAATGCAGAAAAATCAAAATAGTCACCTTATCTAAAAAATCACTATTAGGGAACTTGACGAAAAAGTTCTGTCATATACCCTGTTAGATAACTAAAAAAAATTGACACGTATTTTTTCATTCGTCAATTAATTGAAAACTATAGGAGATACAGAGGTTTTAAAAATCTCGAGTGGGAGTCGTGACGTCAAGATCCATATAAATTTCTATTGTCTTTACATGAAAGGTGACGTCATGATATTTTTTTGAAACCTCTGAATCTTCAGCAATTTTCAGCCTATCAAAACAAGAAAAAATACAAGTTCATTTTTTTAAATTCTTTAGTTTACATTTAAGGTGGATTCGCAATTTTTTTGTTGATTGAAGTTCCTTATTAGAGTGAAAATTTCACTGATGCAGAAGTGTTATCCCACTGATATTGATTTAGACAAAAGATATGTTGATCCAAATTTTTATTCTATTTCTACTATATTTATCAGAATCCTAATATACATTGTTCGTCAATGTTAATTTTATAACAAACAATAAGAGGAGGTACTGTTTGTATCTTACTGTTTTTTAAGATTTCGGAGAAACAATGAGTAATTTAAGAAAAAAAAAGGAGAATTTTGGGAGAGTGAAGAAGGTTGAATTGGAAACAAAATGAGTACTCTCTTAATTCCTTCGAGTGAATTTTCACTCGAAAAGAGCCGAAATACTGCCACTCGAACTTAGAGTGATTTTTCATTCTTTTTGAGTGAAAAGTCACTCGATCGTAGTGAAATTTCACTTCTCTTAGAGTGAAATTTCACTCAAGAAGAGTGAAAAATCACTCTAAGGGTTGAGTGGCAGTATTTTGACTCTTTTCGAGTGATAATTCACTCGAAGGAATTAAGAGAGTATTTTAGAAAAACGATTAAACGAGGATTTCTGTAAAAAATCCTCAAAAAGTAGATTTTGGGCAAAAGCGCATCTTTAGAAAATTAATACAGCACAATTTCTCTCCAAAAATTTTTTAATTGTCTTACTTCCGTCATTTTCCACTTTTTTTTCGTTCTCCTGAAATCTTCCGAAAATGAGGATGAAACGAGTATGGTTTTCATTTAATTATCTACAAAGTTTTTCTATTCAAGGAATATTTTGAGAAAGTATACAAAAACGGAAAGAGAAAATCGAAAGTATGCTGGAAATGTGAAAATTTTATAGGGAACAAGAGTATGAGTAGTAATTGAATTTTTTCACAGATTCTTAATTTTTTGATCCCGAAAAAATTTTATCGCATTGTTTGGAATTTATTTTTATGCTTCTTATTCTTGATTTTTGATATTTATATTTATAGTTTCAAGTTTCATAGCATTTCCCATGAAATCTAACGGAATTTCACGGAATCCTCTGAATTTATAGAAAAAAGGATGTTAATTATGTTTTGTTAGAGAAAAGCATAGGAAAAATAAAAAGAAGTTTTCAAAATTTCCAGAAACCTGATCAGTATGTAGTAAAAATTCGTATTCAAGAAGTTTTCACAGAAACATTCAACAGTTATTCCCGAAAACCTCGAGAATACAAAAACTGTGCATAATTCTGAAAATCTATATTTATTCTCAGAAATAGTAGGAATTCTCCTGATTTTTAAAAACTAATCCAGAAATCTTTAAAAATCACCAAGTCTACAAAAAAAAAACCAACCCTAACGAATTTCCTAAAAATGAAGGAAATTTCGCAGTTGATTAAAATCTGGGAAATTGATCTCAATGACATTCAACAAACCAGTGGAAATCAAGTACTCCATAATTTCCCAACCCTAAAATCTGCAATCTTAACTGTAAACTGTCAAAATTTTCTAACAGTATAATTTCAAACAACACATTTTCCAAGCTTTGCATCCTACTTTCAAATAAAAAAAATCGCCAAATTTCAAATCACAGTACATAAGACTGAAAGTTCCCATTCCATCCTTTTCTTAAAATAAATTACAAAAAAAACGTGCAAAATGGGAAACCAAACACACTTAATAAATTTTTCCTATGTCGAGAGGGTAACGATTACTAACAATTACTAACCTAATTACCTTACTTAACCCAACAATCACCAAGTTAAGCCCTAACTAGAAACTCCACTCCAAACACCCCTCTCCCTCCCCCACCACCCTGAGAATAAATTACGAAAAAAATGTGCAAAATCGGAACCCAAACACACTTAATAATTTTTTCGGTGTCGAGAGGGTAACGATTACTGACGATTACTATCATAATTATTGTCCGAGGCTCACAACCAAGATCTCGGAACTCGCCTGACTGCCTACCTGAGCTCCAACACTTGCTGCAGCACGTTCTGTACAAGGCTTTCGCCCCTCGACTTTTTTCAAATTTCCTTTGGATCCTTCCTTCTCTCTCTTTCCGCTTTTGTTCGTCCTCTTCGACTTTTGCGATACGGCCAATGACGTAAGAGGCACTTTGTAAGCTACTGCTTCAAAGACGCACGCGAATTCCGAAGCTCCGCGGGACCACAATGCGCGCGAGTCAACGCTGAGGCAACCACATCGTAAATCTCGGAGGGTCGATGATATTCCGGCACCCCAAAAAAAACTTGTTTCGCCTGAAAATAACAAGTGGCGAAGCTTGAAATTTGCGAGTTTTGTTTGTTTGGGAACTTAATTAAAAATAGTCGAATAATCTTCTAAATTTCAGTCAAAATAATTTTCTCAAAAATAGGTTTAAATACTAAGAGACCATAACACGTTGAATCTAGAAATCTACATACAAACACGTAAGAATATTAGAAAATCCTCTACAATGTATAAAAAATGAAGAAATTCGAAAAAATTATTTTCTTGAAAAATTTATCAAATACAGAAATCCGATATAATTTTGAATATGACATTATTATTGAATTAATATAAATATTAATATGAATATGAAAACAAAATTGAATACGAAATGAATTAAACTCAACTGATTGAAAATAAGTATGACATATATCTTACGCATCTCTTTCATGCATCATCCATAAATCTTCTTTAAAAATACGATCTGGCAATACCTGACATCAGAATCTATACGCCAGATCTTGTATCAGAGATTGTCTCAATGAAAAGTCCAACGTAATTTTGTAACCTGAGAAAAAATCTAGTTGACGGAGCAACTTATTGGCAGAACGAGCATGAGATTCCACGCATGTTGAAGCAATAGAAGGGTATACATCAGTGACAAAGAATGGCGTCCAAGTCAGATTACAGATATTAAAGTCTAAAGAGAAGCCATGACTTCCACAAATGAATATGCGTGCTAGCTTCTTCCTCCGCTGAATGCAAGAATACCTGCAACTTATTTATACGAGACACTGCTTTTACATACACCAGTATGCATATTTTCTGTTATGTGTACTGATACACTGTGGCATTATCTATGAAAAAATATCTAGGTATTGCACGAGCTATTACTTTTTTCTCGTCTCATCGTCGCGCATTATTCGAGTTAGTAGCGTTTCATAGAAGGGCATTGTGTGATTTTTGCTGAATAACTTGTCAGCGTAACACGCGAATGTTTCTCATAAATTCGTATGTACTGAGAAAAAAATCTAGTACTTTCTGATATATTTATAGTGAAAATTGCAAATTTTGTCATTTTTGTTTTACTTATTAAAATGTGTAGGAAAAATTTTTATATTCTAGGAATTACTATATGTAAGCCAGTTTTTGAGATAAATTGTCATTCAAAAAAATTCGAAAAAAAAACTATTTTTTGAAATATTTGTTAAATACGGAAACCCAACGTATTTTATAAAATTTTTGAATCTACATAAGAGAGATACATATGTAGAAGAAAGAATATACTTTAAGAAGTTCTCGTGGAAAAGAAAATTTTGGGAAAAACTGAATATTTTCTTCTTATTCTACATTCTCATGCTTGCTGTGGAAGAACTGCAAACTAAAAGAAAAATCGTACGCATATGTATAATATTCGTACACGCTCAGGATGTGGTTACTTTTACATTCACGAACAATTTGCATTGGTAATACATCTGTCATCCTGTTTTTTCGGAGATCATAAGGAATCGTATTTTCGAAGGTATTAAAATTTCAACGTACAAAATGCTTCAAAAAGCAAAAATATAAATTTTCAACATCACTATATTTTCCGTCAGCCCGTTAAAATTCAAGGATTTTTCCAATCCCAATTTAATGATCGATTTCAAACAAAAATTTTATTTCCTTTGATCTTGCGATTTTCAACAATTATATATTCAGGAGTATAAAAAGTTTTTTAATAAAAACTTATTGCTTGAATATCTATATTATACCCGACATTTATGTACCAACAATCAATAAATTCTTTTTGCAGTTTTTGTAAAATGTTTTTTGTACATTTTCACGGTAAAAGTAGCATCTCGATAGATTCACACGATCCAATTTCGGCACGGATTCGCTCGCGTTCGTGACAAGTTTGATCGGAGCTCGAAACTAATTTGCTGTCGACGTTTTTTGATAGCACGTGCGCCTTGACTCGTAACATCGCGATCAATTGTGTTTTACCCAGGGACCCAAAGCGAAAGGAAACCGAGCACTTTTTGGGTTGCGAAGAAGCAGAACCAGAACTTGATTTCATAGTCTTGAACTTATTGGATTAGTCCCCTTCGTTTTTTAAATAAATGTTTTGTTTTGGTTTGAGGCAAGTGCAATGATGATGATTTCTTTTTATAATGATAAAGATTTATACATTTTCCATAAATGTAATTGATAGTTTTTTGAAAATTTAGGGAATTAGGGCAATGGTGAATATATTTTAACATTTTGGAATGAAAACGTTTCATTTGATAGTAATAAATGTAAATGACATGAACGTGTGTATATATAAATATCTTACACATTTTGAATTTTGTAGTTCAAAGAAGGAGAAATTTTATAAAATCAGATATTCTAGAATGTGTGCTTTTTTGAATAATAATTTTTTAACTTATTTTTTTTTTTTTTTTAATTTAACTTTGGAGTTATGAAATATTTTAAAATCAGTTTTTATAAAGTTTAGTTTCGAAGGAACAGAATGTTTTAAGATTATTGGAAATAAAAATATGTGTATAAATTTAAAGTTTCAATTTTTTTATTCCAAAATTTTTAAAGTTCAAAATTGCGATTTTGCAAAAGTGAAAGCTTGAAAATTTTCATGCTGCTTCTTTGGAAATTTTTCTATTTAAAATGTATATGTCTAAGAACCTCTTTTTTGCTTCTTTTAAATTTCAAGAATTGAACACAAAGGTTTTTGGATCAAAAATTATGCTTGTAGATTATTACATATTGCTGAAAAAAAAATTTTTTGTATAAATAAACCTTTTTTAGTATTTTGATAGATTTCCAGAATTTGATGATCTAGAATGCAAATTTCAATCGATTTTTACATCTTCTTTACTTTTTTGAAAAATCACATCTACATAGATTTTAAGGATTTTTAAGAATTTCTTGTATTTTCTAATTTTCCAAGATTTCACAGCGGTTTCTAGTATTTTTACAGATTTCTAATATTTCTATAGATTGCTAACCCTATTTTTCAGAATTTAATGCTATAGACTTCGAAGTTTTAGATCTTTTTTATTCGTTAAGATTTTTCAGAAAACAGTACTTTCGTAGATTTATACTACATTCGGCAGTTTAAACAATCTTTGCATAATTCGAAAATTTTTTTGGTATGTTGATGGATTTCTATGTAAATTTTAAGAATTTTATACACCATGTTTCAAGTTTTTTTTTAGATATTAAGCATTTTCGTTAATTCTAATTTTTCTTCCTAATTCACTGCGTTGAAATAATTTTTCAAATTCTTTTTTTCTGCGTTATCATACCCAAAATTTATGATTAGAATTTAGTTTAATAGAAAAATCTTCTGTAGTCAGGATTTTTGTTATTTTTAAGTTCGTAAAATTAAAAAATCGTAGATTTCAGTAAGTACATTTTCGATCATTTTTAATTATTCCATTATTCATCAATAATATATTTGATCATCATTTTTTACAATTAGTATTTGTATAATTTATTGTTCTCCTTTTTCTCATGTTTGCATGAAATGTTAATTAAATTTTTATGAATTTCGGGAAGGGTTTGAACTCTCAAGACTCCTGTATTTTCCATTTCGTGTTAGAAACAGAGATTTTGTTTTAAAAAAAGTCAAATGTTGGAATTGATTAAAGGTCTTTAAATTTGGTTTTCAAAAACTCAAAAATTCACTAAAAAATTTAAAAACTCTGAAAACTCAGCATGAAATGTGCGTAATACAACGAATTTTCTCGTTCACAATGTGGCAATAAAAAGCGCAATTTTTACAGAAAGGTGCAATTTCCCGAGTTTTTGTCTCAATCAATGTTTTTACAGCGGATTGTATTCAAGTAGAGATCGTTATTTCATGTTTGAATGAAAAAATGCACCACAACGATCCTGCACGGTAGCAACGTCGTGTTTATCGCTCATGCGGCGTATCAAGTGAATTCGTGCCGCTGAGGTAGATCCATTTTGTTCGCGTCGTCCCGTAAAGGGAAGAAAAAGTTCCCGAGCACTGTTAGTTTGACATTCATTTATTCCTTGATGGAACATTGATTTTTTTTTCTTTCCAGCGGAGCTTTCATTTTGCAAGTTTTAGTCTCAAAAAAGTCACTCACAACTTCGACGACCGTAAAATTGTAATGAGAAATGGACTAAGTAAAAAATGAGCGTGATTTTTCCATACGTTTTGTATGCACATTTTTGCACGTTGTATGAGAATGTTCAGTTTACGGAAAATTTTGCTTTTATTAAATTCATATTTCACAAAAAAGAAATTTTTTATTAAGACTGTGTGCTCGGGGCGAGCTGACAAAAAACAAGATTTTTCATGAATAAATTTTAATATTTAAAAATATCTCCTGCTACAAGTAGTAATGCGATACACAAATTTATCATAGTTGATGAAAGGAAGGGATATCGTTAAACAATTTGAGAATATAAATTACTTGTTGCGAGAAACCCGATTATTTGCAATCAATTATTTTTTATGGTTAACATTTCCCCACAAACTTGGATGAAAGGTTTGTTCTATTTAGAAAAAAATGCCCTATCTGTTAGTACGTGGTGCACGAGAATTTATATTAATTTGAGAAAAAAATTTGGAGTAGCCCAGTGTAGCCACCTAGCGAGCACGAACATGCTAAACGATTTTCACATCAGTACGCTGTGCACGAGAATTCAAAATGATAATTCGAGAAAAAATTAGGTGCAGCCACCTAGTGAGCATACTGACACTTTAGAGCAAGTTTTTTCACCTTGCGATCTTTCAAACAGGGTTCGAAAATTTTTTCGTCTAGTTCCTCTACTACCTCTCTGAGACACTCTTGCCAACCTCAAAATAGCATAAAATGGCGGCTGACATGAGTTGAATTCAGAGATGTTTCCTTACCTTTTTACGAGCAGCGCTAAAAAAGGACGAAAAAAAATCGAGTTCGAAAAAGCGAAAAACCATTGTCCAATAGGCAAAGTCAACCGATGAAAAAAAAGTTGATAAATATGAAAGTTAAAAATTACCTACTTGTAAAGGACACGAATACGCATCTTTTGGTGTAATTTGTTTATTAAAAATTTTTGTAGTTTCAGAGGAAAAAATTAGAAACTGTAAAATTTGATGGCGTTAAATCAATGCGTTTTTTTAACATAAATCGCCGTTTCTCCGAAATTTACCAACAGATTTTCGTAATTTTTTGTATCATAAGTAACTATAGTCCAGCAATGCTGAAAAGTTTTTTGAAAATGACGAGATTATTTATGGTTCATAAATAATTAATTTTCAATGAACTATTGATAAGATGCTGTTTGAAAATTTTGGACCAGCGAGGAACTTTTGTACAATTATATTTTTATCGGTGGAAATTTTACGAAATCAAACATATTGTATGAATAAGTTTTTTGCGAAAAATCATACAGATTGAACCTAATTTAAGGTATATAATAGCAGTTTATGTAAACAACGCGTGCCGCGCAATCGCTCAATTTTTGCGCTCGGCGCGAGATTTTAATATATATTGAAATCTCGCGCCGAGCGCAAAAAAAACAAATATAGATATCTATATTTGTTTTTTTTTTATATATGCAAAATGTAATACTACATTCAAGTGTTGATGAAAATTTTTTCATTTTGGTGTTATAATATAATTTTTAACACAATTTTTTTTTCTTTTTTTTTTTCATGTCAGCGAAACATTTTTCGGAAGGAAACAAGCAAATGCATTTTTATAATGAGCAATATATTTAACATATTCAATAAGTATTTTAAATACATTATTCTTAATATGTAATTTTATCATTCTTTGATAAGAAAAGAAAATAACAAAAAAAAATGCGTCAAAAATAAATCACTCAAAAAAGTTTTGCCCCCCAAAAATTTTTCAAGAAAGAATGAAAAAATTATCTATTAAGAAAAATGTTTTAAAAATACTTATTGAATATGACACGCTAAAAGCCAAAACGTAGATTAGAAAGTGTGAAAGGAAAAATGGAGAAAAGACCACTGCCCGGAAAAACGTAAAACCGCAAGATCAA
>JAPYZL010168544.1:0-13870 GCA_030522825.1 Platygaster orseoliae
ATTTTTTGACGGGGAATTGATGAAAAACTTGATTTACGTTCGTCAACGTTCACCAACGTTCACCAACGTTGGTGAACGTAAATCGCAGGCCGATAGGGCTGAAAATATCTCTATAATATGCCCAGAAACATAATTAATTATTGTAAAAAAATTTGCAAAATATCGTTTAAGAGTCTTAAACATTTCTACAGCTATATTTTCATATTTTTATGAATATATTTATTTTATTTTATTTTTCACATTTTTACTACTCACAAATAAGAGAAATTTAATATTTGCAAAAAACTTTGCGTACAAATTTTTCAATATTCTCAAATTTTTAAAGATTCGCTAAAAACATTTCAGAATGATCCACAGAGTCTAACTTCATAAGATAACAGGGGAAGAAAGTAGTGCCAAAGACCTCAACAAGTGTGACGAAACCTCGAATAAACACAAAAATAGTCTGTTTTGCTAGCTTTGCCAAAGGCACTTCATGAACGTAGGAAATCTCGAATATCAAAAAATTCTGTTTTGCAACCTTACTTTCATTTTCTGAAACTTTTGCAAAAAATCTTTTATTATCTTTAAAAAAATGTGATTATACGTCCTACGAGATCTCAAAATACTACTTATTCGCTAATTTCTAAGATTTTCATAGATCTCGAAAATTCGCAAAAACATTCACAATTTATCAATTTTTTCCTTACTCTATCGTCCTCGACTGTAAACATTGTAAATTATCTTATCGATACAAAAACAATTCGTATTTTTCTGTAGCCAAATGCGCGATTATATAACCTTATCAAATACGAAAAAAAAACTTTTCGAATCATGATCTAGACTCGGATGGTGCCAAAAGTATTAGAATTCCGTCGTTCGTACGCCGATATTATCGCAGAATAAATATTATGATCCAACAAACTTTGATCGGCAAAAAATTTGAGATTAGATATAATAAAATCTAGCACTGGAACTTTTTGTTGGAGAGATCAGTATTGCGTTAAGAACAGCGATAAATATGCAATGTTAAGGTCCTGCTGAGAGTGGGGGAGAAAAAAGCACCTGATTAATTAAGCAAGTGTAGGAGTGTCTTTATCTACCTAATTTTTTCTAGATTGTTCAGAACTTCTGGACGTTAAAAAATTACAAAAAATAGAGAAATTTGATGCTCGTGGACGATTCTCAAGAGGTTCAGAAAAATTATTTCGCTTTTTTTTGTGGTCTGCGAAGCGCCCCGAAAAAGAACCAGTTGATCTTCACGACCCTGTTCACCCTGTCACGTGCATGCACTTTCGGATAGGCATTCAAGGCAGCCAATGAGCTGCGAGGGATCGAAACGCACGTGTGCGTGAACTTCTCTAGGATAGGCGTAGCGTAGAGAAAAAACGAAGAGAGCAAACTTGCGGGGATGTTGCAATAAAAAGAAAGGGAAGATCTGCCGCCTGCAAGAAGTCAGCGAACTTTGCGAGGGCCGAGTGTTTTTTTAGAGGAAAACGGGAAACGAAGGTTGCTATGAGAGCCTACGAGACTTGATACTTGGCTTCATCGCGTTCATCTCCCCCAAAATCGCCAACGCGTACTGTGCATCGAGAGAAAAAACATCCTTCGAAAAGATTAAGCTTTCGGTATGTTCCTTACTTACATTTTTTATTCATGATTTCATAATTAGAGAAGCATTCGTGATTGTTTTCCATCTTCACTGGCCTGCATGCAAAAACGAATTTTTGTTTGCTGCAGGAAAGAAAGTAACTTTTTTACTGTAATTTGAAAACGCTGATTCTAAAAATGGCTATAATTTTGCTCGATCACACGGAAAAAATTTTTTGGCAAAAATTACCAAACAATTCGGGAATCGCTGGACAATGGTGAAATTTTGTCACTTTTTTCCCAAAAATATGGTAATTTCTACCATAGTTGAGGATTTCTTACCCAAAATGTGGTAAAAATTACTATATTTTTTGGAAAAAAATCACAAAATTTCACCGTTGTCCAGCGAATCCTAAATCTTTGGTAATTTTTGCCATAAAATTCGTTGTCCAGCGAATCCTAAATCTTTGGTAATTTTTGCCATAAAATTTTTTCCGTGCATCTATTTTTTTCGCAATATTGCAGGAAAACAGTTATACATTTTTTTTCCTCTTATTTGTATCACAAGTTGTTTTTTATGTGACTATAAATGCCACGATTAAACTTAAAAACCTTACTTTTTATACTACGTATTTGCAAAGTTTCCCGTTTTGAAAATCATGTTTACCACAAACAAATTTGATTAATTTTGTTGGAATTTAATTCAATAAAAGTATAATATATAACAGTTGAAATTTTTGAGATTTCTTTTATTTGAAAATAATGCACAAAATTTTTAGGAAAAAAAGGAAAAGTAGATTATGGGAAATTCCACCAAGCTCCAAATTGTTATCTTAAAATCATGGTTTTGGCAAAGAAAGTTTAAGAACAAGCAATAACTTGTTCTAAAAGCTACGTTCGCATTCCTTTACAATAGAATTTGAGTTCCCAAAAAGGTGTTCATGTGAAAAAATCAGACAAACAGAAATTCAGACAGTTTTAAGTATAATTAATGATGGGAAGAATTTTTTTCCAGATCTTTTAGATAAGGCAAGAATAGGCAATTAATTTTCAGTGACTGATGCAAAAATGTGCTCTTTACTTTTAGAAACTTGATTGATGAAAAAAAAGCGTAGCTAAGTTGATATTTTTAGGTGAAACACAGAATTCTTGTTATTGCTAATTTTCTGTAAACTACGTACTTTATTTATTCTGAGAAAACATGTAAATAATGCAGAAACAAGCATTATTTGGAGAGAAAAACGCTAAAATCCATCCATTATGTTCAATTCTGTTTTAGTCAATTAATGTGCAACCTGAACAGAACGTCATTATTGTTAAAATTATAAATTAAAAAAAAACAGTGAAAAGTGAAGTTTTTTAAGTTTAATTTGTAACTGTCACTGTACAATATACTATTGCTTATACAAGTACTTCAGGAAAAATAAAGTTATATACGGAAAAAATTTTTTGGCAAAAATTACCAAACGATTCAGGATTCGCTGGACAATGGTGGACTTTTGTCACTTTTTCCCCCAAAATATAGTAATTTCTACCACATTTTAGGATTTTTTACCCAAAATGTGGTAGAAATTACTATATTTTTTGGGAATGAATCACAAAATTTCACCGTTGTCCAGCGAATCCTGAATCTTTGGTAATTTTTTTTATAAAACTTTTTCCGTGTAAGCAGTTGATAGTAAGCATATTCAAAAGCCATTTTTTTATTATGCAATATCGAGAAACAAGAGCTGATAATGCAAAATTATGATAAATTTTTGATCAACGTGCTCGAATCTCTTTAAAAATTTTTTTTTAACCACGTATCGAAATTACTTTTACCAAGTATTTTTTGTGCAAGCAGAAGTTGAATTGAATAATTGATTTCGCATTTCCATTCCAACCTTTTATCAAATAATTTTACATAAGGTATGGAAAACATTTTTGAAATACATACTGAATGATAAAGGTATCACGTACTAATTAGTAATATGTGTAGTTTGTTATACTTTTTGTGCTTTTCAGAATGGTATAAAGTCATGAAGTCAGTAATTTTTGAAATAATAGAAAAGAAACATTTTAAAAGTACTTGATCCTTGATCTTGTAATCGATGAAGTTTGAATTACTTTTTTTCCCCTATTACTGGAAACGAAAAGTTATGATTCAATCGTAAATAGTTCAACAGTGGCTTGTTTTGTTTCAATATTTTTCAACTTTCACAATTTAGAACTATTGTTTTGTTATTTTAAGAACGAAATTGACAGATATTTCATGAAGTTATGAAATATCGTTTTATTTCTACTTTTTCGTCATTCCTTCTTTTGAAATAATAGAGTGTCATCAATTAAAGTAGCAATATAGTTTAATCTTTGAAAAAAACCGGATCAAGATAATAAGATAGCTGCTGAAATCATAGAAATGAAGCAATAAATTCGATATTTGGGAATTCCAGCAATTTCAGAATTGTTAAAGTTTACTTAAATAGCCAATGACGGTTTTCCCCTTTCAATGTAATAACGCCTTCCGTGAATTCTTAAATGAAGGTAAGAAGTAAATTTAACATTTTCTAATCGAAAAAATGCTCGTGAATAAATGTAATATTTATAAGATTTCGTAAATGTTTTAAATTTCAACTATCGAGAATTCGAGTTTTGAATAACTCATTGATTCGAAATTTGTAGTATAATCTAATTTTTAATTTTATATACGATGAGAGTTGAAATGTTTATTACATATTAAGGTGGGAAGAGCGCTGGATTTTTGCGTCCATTTGCGTCTCTTTCGCTCTGGCGCTGTTATTTTTAATTTTAATTAAATGAAAATTATTTCATCAAATTATTATTTCATGAAATCTGCTTGTTTCCTAGACAAAGGAAAACGATTCCCATTATTTTTCACATACACAAAACAGAAATATTTACCAAACTACTCTAAGACCTTGAACGTTGCTCAAGTTCGACATGTGTGTTGCGCAAGGCTTTTTCCGCGAGAGAAATTTTTTTCCGCCAAGCTAAAAATAGAATTAGGGAGAGAATGCACGGGTGTTTGGCAATTCGAAAAAATCTAAAAACCGTGCAGAAAAAAAATCAATAGAGATTTTTATAGTTAAGAAATATATATTTTTTTAATTAAATAAATTGATTTTAACTATCGAATTTGTAAGGAAACATAATAAACAATTACGATGTGAAGTTGTACATGTAAAGTATGGAAACTTGGCAACGTCGCAATCGACTGTTACAATAGGGACTCATATGTATATCGATTGTCGCATTGCAACGTTGCCAAATAATCGAATATAGTCGGCCATTAACGACAACTTCAGTTAATTTCAAACGGCCAACTTGATTCATTTCTGAGGTATAACTGTTACCCCTGTTACCTTAAAATATGTTTTTTTAAATAATCTTTGTTACGCTTTTTCTGCAGCAATCAGTTTTCTAAAAGTGAAGAGCACATTTTTGCATCAATCAATGAAAATTTATGGTCTATTCTTTCACACTAGCGCACACTGGCACAAATTTTTTTTTTTAAGTTCTGTATTTGTGTCAAACGACAACCGCTTTCGGCCATGTTTGAAAAGTGGACCAATCAGCGTAGCGCGTTTCAAAAAGATATCAGTTTAAATTAATTAAACGAATCTGATTGGAAGAAACTTTGAACTCCAACATCTTTTTTGATTTTGAGTTTTGTGAAAACTGGCAAAGAACTTTTCGACTTGAAAACATATTCTTTATATTTCAGTACATTTTCTTTCGCGGTTTCTATCCCCACTCCTCGTACAAAAATATTTATTAGTTAAATTTCAAATATACAGGGTATCCCAAGTAAAGTGTGACAGCCGAAAACCGCAGATTCCTTATGAAAATCTAAGACTTTTTTTCCTTTGCCATTTTTTGAAAAACTCAAAATTTCAAAAGTTTTTTCAGTCAAATCTTTTCATAATAAATGCCCTCTATTGATAAGTGGGGGTCAATTTCACGAACGAAACTTTTTCAAAATTTTTTTCATATTTTTCTGAGTAAAAAAGTCCTCCGCGACTTTTCACAAAACTCAAAATCAAAAAAGATATAAGAGTTGAAAGTTTCAACCAATCAGATTTCACAGATTTCAAACCTGAATATCTTTTTTAATTTTGAGTTTTGTAAAAAGTGGCAAAGGACTTTTTTACTTAGAAAAATATGAAGAAAATTTGGGAAAAGTTTGGTCCGTGAATTTGAATTCCCACTTGTCGATAGAGGGCATTTATTATTAAAATTTTTGACTCAAATAACTTTTTCAATTTTGAGTTTTTCAAAAAATGGCAAAGGGAAAAAAGTCTTTGATTTTCATAAGGAATCTATGTTTTTCGGCTGTCACACTTTACTTGGGACACCCTGTATATATATTTTTTTTATTATGACTTTCGTGAAAATTTGCAAAAATAAAATCTTGCTTTAATTTACGCCGTGACTTTGGGACATCCTGTTTACACTAACGCCCACTAACGGGCGTAAGAAAACCCGTTGAGCGATAGGGCACCGTGGGCCTAGACCCATCCCTGCTCTAGCGATTCCTAGAAGCGACGCGCGCAATCCTAGATTCTCCCAACGCTACCGCCCCTTTGACTAGTCGGCTTTTCCTGCACTCCGCAAACAACGCGAACGCACACTGGCACACATTCAGTTCGCTTCGTTCAACCGAGTCGCGCGCTAAAAATCGCTCCGCTGAAACTTCTCGAACGTATTTGGTTTACCTCGTTTATTTTTCGTTCGCAACCGGGAGTTCCTGAAAGTTCGCGAATCGGAAGTCCGTTCTTCCACTGCGTAAATTAATCGCGAGTTTTCGGGTGCATTTTTGGGACTTTTCTGCGCGTGCCTGGGCATCAACTCGCTTTTTCTTTGGAAGCCGGCGCCTGTTGGAACCGGCACCGGAAGTGCTGTTTATTCGTAAGCACAAGTAAGTTCGACGCATGGGAAAGGTGCTGATTCTCTCTGATTCTCACGTCCCTCGTTGCCTGCAATTAATATTCCCGCCCGGACTTGACGTTCTTCTTTTTTCTCCCTTTTGCGCGTCCCTTGGGGGTTTTCGTGTTTGCTCGACGAGTTTTTCGATTCGAATCTTTTGGATTTTCGCGTCGAAACGCGCGATAAATTTGACCACCGGAAGTTTGGAAACGTCAGGTCGTTCGACTCGGGGACCAATGTTTGTGAGACGTGAAAATGGGTTTCGGACGATGAGTCATTAATCTTTTTTCGCATTCATGTTTTGTCTTTTTTTCTGAGAAGGGAAATCGTTCTTTTGTATTCCGATATCGTGCTGTCAAGTAGTTTTAAATGATTTAGCTGAATTCAATTTATTTCAGCTTTCGTGACGTAGGAAAAAATGTAACGAGCTTTAAATTATTTCGACGTACCAATGTTTTTTTTTACTCGATAGAGATATTGACAATACTTATTGAATGTATTTCATCGAGTCATTTTTTTTTTCGACTTTGGTAATGTCAGTTACAAATATATGTGGATTTATAAATTATTTGACCAGTTTCTGATAACCCAATCATAAATTTGATCTTTTTAAAAGTAGAAATTAAAAATGTTTTTGTAGGGAATCCCAATCATTTTTTTGTTTTTGACTTCAGTAATGTCAGTTACAAAGGAATGTGGATTTATCAATTATTTGAACCGTTTCTAATGCTCCAATTATAACTTTGTCTTTTTAAAAAGTAGAAAACAAAAATGGTTTGGTAGGGAATCCCAAAACGAGCCAATTTCGTGAATCGCCTATTATTTATGTCAACTTTTCTAATGTTTTCCCTCGATCTAAGGAAACACATTTTTTTTTTTAATGTTGCATTGCTTTTTTTTTGTATTTTTCAGCCTAATTATTCCAAAATGTGTAATATACCATATGAACTTAATTACAATTTCAGCTCAAAAATATGGAAGTATAATTTTTTTAAATAATAATAATAATAATAATAATAATATATGTAATATATATAATATATATAATATAAATATAAGAATAATAAAAAAATAAGTATAATAATAAAAAAATGCATTTTATAATGTATATATTTAATAATGTATAATTATATTATATAATCTAATTATAATGTAATTTTATAATTTCAACTGAATTTTATGTTTCGATAATTTTGTTATTGGCATAACAAAATTACATACATATTTGCAAATTCTTAGTTAAAAAAATGTATACAAGATTAAAAAAACAACTTTTTTTACTCAATAAATATTAGGTTGCGAACATGCAGTTTTTATCGACCAAAAAAAAATTGGTTGTTGCAGTTTTCAATATAAGGTATTGAGATTGATATCGCATGTTGATTATTTTTCATAAGACGAAACTGAATAAAGTAAAATTCATGCATTTTGTTCCCTTCATTGATCTCAGTTTTTTTTTCTATATTTTTGAACTTATTTATTTTAATTTACACATTTTTTGATAGTTTATGCGTGAATTTCGATATCATATTTATTTATGAGTTTTTTTTTTGTAGATTTTTTTCTATGAAAGTTTTGATATTTCTAAAATTATTTTGTAACCCACTCTCATGATAAACTTATTTGTAATTTTATCTGATCACCTTTCATATTAATACAGTAATCACACAGTAAACATTGATAATTTCATAATGAAATCATATGTGATGAGATTTTAAAAAAAGATACCTTATGGTACAAATCGTCTAGGCCTACTTTTCAATGCTCTTGAGACAGATAATGTGCCTAAACAATCGGTACCTTAAGGTATCTTTTCTCAAATCGCGTCACACATGATATCATGTCATGTCATGGATAACATATCGCATACATATGCTTCTTCATTAGCAGATCATATGATATCATTCTTGACATGCAAACAAGAGATGCAATGCTATGATACCATATGATGTCATGTCATGGTGTGATATCATATTGCACTCCAGTGACATCGTTTGACATCATGAAATCATTTGACTGCATTATGATATCATGGTATGACATACCACGGCGTGATCAGAAATGATATCATGAATGTTGACTGCAAAAAAAATTAATTGTTTAAAATTCCTATTTTTAAATAAAGTTGGAAGTATAATATTACTACATTTCTGTACCAATAATAGTATATTTTTATTCAAGTGTGGAAATGTTTTTTTCAACAAATCTAAGAGTTGTAACGCTAGCTCAAGGCGAGCGTTGTAATCAGATAAGTTAAAAAAATTGTTCCACACTAGTCATGGACTATATTTTATGCAATAATGTGCTGAAATGCCAGTTTTACACCACCCGGGCGTGTGGAAAAGTGGCCTTTTCCACACGGTGTTGAATAAAATTTGTTTTCGATACTAGCATAATGCTGTGCAATCTAAGAATGTCTAAACCGTTTTACTGAAACTGAACTTAAATGTCTGGATTATTTTTGGAAATCTTTTTGCATTTCCAGAAAATCACGAAAAATAAGAGCTTGGTGTATGTAAACAAATAATTTTGAAACTTAGCAGCTGTTTCAAGATCCTATACTGTAATATTTTTATGCAAAGAAATCTATTTATCGTGACATTTACACAATGATTGAAAAAATATCTTGTTAGCATAATTAAATGATTTGATAATGAAAATACCAAACATAAGAGTTTCATAACACAATTCAAGAATTTTTTGAATGGAATATTCCCATTATGAAAAAATAGATCAAGATTCATACATTTCTTGTATATTTTTTCAGAGATAAAATCCACAAAGTTTAGTTCAATTCTATCGCCAGGTTTGATCAGAAATCCATGGAAATTTTTTATCAAGAAAATCCATCACAGAGTATGATCCTACTATGTAGTAGAGATCGCGATAATCATAATTTTTATTAAGTTTACTTATTGACATGATCATATAATTTTGAGTGCTGGACATGAAATCTCTATCAATAAGTGTTTGAACTGATTTTTTGTCCAGGAATCACAGATGAATTAGTTGATAATTTTGTTGGCAATTAAATACAAGGCAAGAATATGGACTTTTTGTTCTTTAAAATTGCACTACTAAAAAAATTTGAATCACTAAATCTACTGATCGTTTCTATGTAAATTAGCAATAAATGTGAAAGAAATATTATTTATTTCATGAAAGTACTATCACTTATTTACTTTGCTGAAAATAAAACGAGAAGTATTATCAAAGATAATTTCTTTATTGATTTTGCTGAATGAAAACATAATAGTTGACTAAATAATGCTGAGAATCTCTGAATAATATAACTTAGCAAGTTACATAAAAATGTAATTTGAATCTCTAACTTTTTACTCCAAGGTTTTACTAAGATTTTTGTTGATTCGAAGAATCGTGAGGCAAAATTTAAAGATAAATGGCAATCCTGAAATTAGAAAAATTGAATGAAGAACTTGGAAATCAAGACACTGAATTTCTGATTAATAAGTTTTGATTATATTCAACCGTTTTGATTATATTCAACTACTTATATGCGAAATTTCAATTTCTTTTTTAATTTTCTCAGTAACAATTATGGTTCATAATAAAATGTACCAAATACCAAAATTAATTTCTATTTGTTTCTGTATGTTGCAAAATTTATGATTAAATCGAAAAATTTTGCAAATAGAATAATGTACCTCAAACAACTGTTACCTAGCATACTTTTCAAGAACTTTTTTCATACCTTATGAAATATTTATTTAATTTTATAAAATAACGAATAAAAAAAAAAATTAAAAAAATTGTTCAAGAAATTATAGATAGTAGACGCAGTAAAAAGTGTCTTTGTAGACAGAACAAAAAATTTGTTTATATCCAGTAGAAATTGAATAATTAAAAATGTATTGTATTATTCTCAATCAACTGAATTCCATTTCTTCGATCGCTGCATTATAAAATGAGATTTTCACAAATTTTCTCAATAAGAAAATAGAATATAGAACTTCTGATTTTTTGTGTTCAAATTGTAAAATTTTCCAGACAATTTTATTATAATTTTTAACATAATTTTAATACACAAATTATAATAAACTTGAACACAAGAAATCATTACACAGAATGTAATAACATTATACACATCACGAATAAAATTTCTGAGTCAAACTAATAACATGATAAATATATAAAAGTTCAAGTATTTATTCAAAAAAAATTTTACTCTAAATTAGAACTAAAATAAAAATAAAAAACTTTATTAAAAACTTTAGCACATTGAATATGTTGCTCAAATTTTTGTTGTGTATTCTGAATAATAATATGTTTGTCTATAGTCTTACACAATTTATAATATGTACCGTCGATTAGAGAAATTTTAAACAATTTCTAACCCTTAATAAATGTACCTAAAAGTTTAAATCATCATTAAAAAAATTTTCTTAAGTTGCATTTAAAAATATGCATAAAAGTTTATTTGTTGTAATGTCACAGTATAAAAAAAAATATTTTTATGGTAGAGAAAGCTTGTGAGAAGTTTTCCAGTTTGTAGTTTTATCTTTATTATAACAAATTTGAAACACATTTTAAATTTTCAGTCGAAAAATTCTTAGCATCTTTTCGAAAGTCTCTAAAATTATCCAGAATTTTTCAGCCCCGAAGTAGTAGCTGGCGAATAAAAAAGTAAAATAACTAAAAAAAAATTTAGAATTGCAAAAAGTAGCAAGAAACTAGCCCACTAAAAATTTAATATGAAATTACATGTTGCTTTGAGCCAGGAATTTCGTACACCGCATAAACAATTTTTCTTTATATAATAAATTCATTGGAAACTTTTAAATTTTTTCGTCTTAATTACTTTTGTTTACGAGCTATGTTTAACCAACATTAAGTTCAGATTAACAAAACTCTTTTCACCAATATTTCAGTGACCTAATCCCAAATTCTTCTATCATCTTCAGATCATCAAAATGACTGGAACGCAGTGCAGTTTCCGATGGCAAAACCACACGCAGAGCCTTATCTCGTCTTTCGAGGATCTCCTCAAAACGCAGCTCCTGACAGACATGATCATCGTGCTCGAAGAAGGTCAACAAATCCTGTGCCACAAGGTCGTCCTGGCAGCAGCCTCCAGCTCCTTCCACAGGATCCTCATGAAAAACCCCGAGTCCTCAGCCATCGTGCTCCCGGACATCACGTATAAACAAATGAAGGCCCTCCTGGAATACATGTATAGCGGAAAGGTCCAAGTTTTCGAATCCGAACTCGAAAACCTTCTGCAAATCGCCGAAAAACTCGAAATCAAGGGTCTCACTCCCAGCACCCGCGATGAAAACGAAAAGGATAAAATCGAAATGACCAGCCCTCCACCTACTGTCAACAGCAGCACCGTCAATACTCGAGATTCTCCACCCCATTCTACCGTGGAAGCCTACTACAAATCCTTGTTTGAAAACCGAAACTTTCCTAACTACCTTCCACCGAATTTTCCATTGATACCGACATTTCCCATGGCTAGTTTGCCGACTTTTAACACGTTCAACGGAGCCAACGACACCGGTGGCGTTGTAAATTTGAATAAGAAATATGACCAGGAAAATCGGAGTTCGCCCATTTTGAGAACTGTGTTGCACCAGGGCGGCCAAGAGGTCAATTCCTTTTCCCAGGAAGTTTCGGTAAGGTCGCGTAGCAACAGTTCGGCAGATGATTCGGAAAGGCATTCGAGCGTGGACGGATCCCAAGGCGAACCGAGTTTCTACCCAAAAAACAAGAACGAAGCGACTGAGAGAAATCAGATGCAATGTCAATCTTCCGTAGGAAAAACTCGTGAGTGGATTTCATGTTTTTTTTAGGAAGAGGATTATGGGGAAGGAAAAGGGTGGGGGGGGATGCGTGACTTGATTTTCGGCGGCGAAAATAGAGATGAATATCGAACGCATCGTGGGTACCGTTAGAAAAGGGGGGAAGGTGCATTTAGAAAGTCACGAAACCTAATGCATATAGGCATTTACATATATTATGAGAACTAGCTTTGAACGCTGAAACGTGGGTTCCTGAAAAGGAATGCGATATTTTGGGGTTTTTTTGTCATGTTTGTTTTGTAGTGGATTGAAGAGTTGTTTTGGAAGAAGGGGAGGGTGGGAGGTATATTTTTTAATTATGGAGTTGCGTTTGTAAAGTAGTCAGGGATGGGATACTTTTTGGGTGACTAGAGATTGTGCATGGTACAAGAATTTTAATTCAATGAGGTGTTTCAATTAGTATGCTATAAAAAAAAAAAAAAAAAAAAAAATAAAGTAGGTCAATTTTTAAAAAAATAGACGGTTTTCTACGAGTTCATTCAAAAATAAATTTTCGTACATTTTATCTCGTGAATTTCTAACGCCGAAAATTTTCATAAAATTTACTGCAAAATAAAGTAAAAAAGAAAGGTCAGAATTTAAAAAATTGTAAGTTATAAATCAGTTAGTTAAATCAGTTAGTTAAATCAGTTAAATGAAGTATTTTTGTACTTCCAGCGAATTCAAGCAATTAATGATCGAAAACAATTTTCAACGTGTCCACACAAGTTTACCTATCTTATCATTTTGTCTAAATATTTTAAATCAATGATGACAAAAAAATTGTGAAAAAATTTTGCAAACCATTTATACTTCAAACGATCTAGTTTCAAATTCAGCAACTTAAAAAATTCTACCTCGGCTGAACATATCAATTTTCAGATATTTTTTTGCCCCTTGTACTGAATGTAAGAATTTTTTTTTAATTTTGTAATACCTCAGTAAAAATAAATTAACTTATTGGTTACTGCCGAAAATTGTGCAGTAAAATACAATAAAAAAAATTTTTTTTTTCAATGTTTACAGCATCTGGCAAGTCCCAAAAGATGGATTGGAAACGTTACAAACAATACAGTTCCGACGATCTCGCCGCCGCAATTAACGCTGTAAAATACGAAAAAATGTCAGCGCTCAAAGCTTCAAAAATATTTTCGGTGCCCAGCAGAACTCTTTGTAAGTGCAAAATTTGATGTTCATCATTTTTTGAATTATTTTAATGATTTTCAGTATCCATCTCAATTTGTGGACATTAAACAACGATATTTAAAATTTAATATTAAAAAACGATAAAAACGTTTATTGGGTTTTGAGTAAAAAGTAATTGCGGAAGTTAATTTATTCACTAATAGTTCTCTTTTTCTTCCTAAAATGTACAACGGAAATCATTAAAATCAACCGCTTCATTACTGTAAATGCACCTTGCCATTACTTGTAAACAAACGATAACTAAAATACTTGAGAAATAATTATTTTAGGACAGCGTTCGCAGATTTTTTTTCCTAGTGAGTACGACCGATTGTGATCAATAATCTGTTAATGGCGGGTCACTAGGATCAATGGCCAATTGATCATAA
>JAPYZL010168555.1:0-14514 GCA_030522825.1 Platygaster orseoliae
AACAGTTCTTGAAACATTTCATACGTTAAGAAGCCTAAAACACTGTGCCGAATATCATGCAATTTTCGGCGTTCTAAACCAGGTTCCCCCCTTAAGACGCCTTGCTTACAAGAAATGTACGTTTCAGAAACGAAAATTTCGAAAGTTGTAATCGACTGACAAAATATTCAGAAAATTGACTTATTTATGAGTCTCCATAGCTTCTGGTAAAAATAGTTAATTTTGTAAGAAAGACTGGTCGATTTTTCGAAAATGCAGACTATTCTAGAAGTCAATTCCAGATAAATTTGTTTATATAGTCAATTTTTGACTGTTTCAAACTGAAAAAATTTCCAACCGGTTTATTTCTTACTATTTTAATTATTATTATTTTCCGTGGTACACAGGGCAAGTACCTACAAAACAGTTTTCCAGATTTTTCCGAATCTCTACGACGACCTGTTAAATCGTCCTCTCCGTTTTCCCACAACGAGATCCTCTCTCCACGTCCTCTTGCGTTACAAAAGAGGCATTATTATATGTACTACTCCCGAGCGTTCTATACTAGAGCCGCGCACACAATTCTAGTTACAGACGCGCGCTCGTAGAGAAACATCAAAAACTCGCGCGTACAAAGCGAAATATGCAGATGGAAGGAAGCGTCTCACGACGCGGGGGTACAGGGAAAGGGGGCGGATGGGTAAGGGGAGAGGTTGGAAAAAGAGCGAGACAGTGCCTACGTACATTAAAATATTATTCTCAGATGAAATACCGGGTGGAGCTCACTGGCAAAACGCGGGTATATTTTTAGACCTTATATAAATACACGAATCATAATGAACGCGCTCGCTGTGTACGTCTGCCATACCGCCGACGTTCGCGGGCTGCGAGCTCAGAGAGATTCTAGCCTCTTTGTGTTAACCTCCTCTTTTCCTTCCACCGCGAAGCACGAAACGCACGGAGGTCGTCGCACGCCAAATGTTTTCACGACACTTTAGCCCTTATTGTATCAGCCGTATATTCTTATATGCCTGAATATTATTTCAAATATATTTACGATACAATTATGAATACGGTCATTCGGAGTAGAGGCAGTAACCGCAAACTTGACTACTTGCAAATTTCAGCTATTAGCTGTTTCCTTTGATTCTTTTTGGAAGCTGACGACAATGAAGTAACAAAAATATTGCAATTTACTGATAAAACTGAAAAGAATTTATTATCAAAGCTCATATAAAATTTAGCGTATCGGAAACATTCTGCTTATCTGCGAAGTGGAGCTTGGGGGTTTTTCCTACAGCTTTTGCGGAATTCCGTCGAAAAATAGTAATGTTTGTAAAACTATTGGAAAAACTAACAAATTTTATCTTAAAATTACAAAATATGCTTGATACACGTACAGAATCAAATGCATTTGCATTTTCTCAGTGAACGAATATCATACTTTCTTTGGATTAAAATTTATGAAAAGTATGTAATCAAAGATAACTTATTACTTATTTCATTATTCAGACATCTGTTTAATCTAGACTTACATTTTTACATTTTTAATATTTCAAGTATGCCATTTTTTAGGATATAACTCATATGTTATGATCTTATGATACTGTTTCATTTCTAAATATTACTTATTAGCGTATAATAGAACAATAAATTATCCATAGTTCTCAATCTGTATCTTCAGCCCCCTTCGTTATAACCTACATTTTATTTCATTTAATTGCAGGGGTTATTAAAAGAGGTAAAAAAAGATTATTGAATATTTATAGAAATCATGTAGTTTGTCCAATTCATCACGGGATTGAAATTCTCCTTATTTTTTCAATATTCTATGTATAGGCTAAATTAAATGAACTAGTCATCAGTTTGATAAGTTTGGCAGAGAAATGTATACTATTGTGATTTGTCTATTTTTTTCGAAAATGCGAAATTCCATGTATCGATCATTTTTAAAATGAAAAATTCGTCAGGTTTTCATAATAGGTAAATGAACGCGATTTTACTTGCACAATGATAGTTCGAAAATTTAAAAACTTACTATTTTTCAGCAAAAAATCTAGTAAAAATCTAAAATAAAAGTAATAAATGCTGTCATGTTTCGTTGTTATTTTATAGGTGTAAATCAGATGTGATGGAATTTCATT
Organism: Platygaster orseoliae; assembly: GCA_030522825.1. NCBI lineage: Eukaryota > Metazoa > Arthropoda > Insecta > Hymenoptera > Platygastridae > Platygaster > Platygaster orseoliae. The sequence goes on from JAPYZL010168555.1 coordinate 2,124, forward strand.
TCCTTTCTTTCACAAGTCACGCCCAATTCCAGATTATTCCGTTAGCACTTATTTTTGGACGTAATCACATTTAATCAAATGTAATCTATAGTATTGTATAGTTATCCAAACAGAATTAATCTGATCAATTCGATGTGATGTTGAAAAATTATTCAATAATAGATTTCTGTTTATTAAAAACTATTTTATAGTCTCAGAATAGCAACCACCAGAAATGGAAATTGATTACAAATCTATTTGAAAATTTTGTTTACCTTAAATCTTTTCGAAAACACTAAAAAGTTGAAAAAGTTCTTTCCTCACCTCATGACTGTCATCAATGTTTTTCAAAACAAACTGCAAGTTCAGATACTGGGGTATTCCTCTTATTCAAACAAAGATAAATGAAAAACTCTTTAAATGTAAAAAAAGAAATTTTTTTTCTGTTTCTACGTTCGTGATAAACGCGTGATTGTAACAATGGAATTTATGCTTCATAGATGTTCGCCCGCGTTGTTAAATATTAATGATTTACGCAACGCGAAATTAATATACCTCCCATACAGATGTACTACGGTAGCCACGCAACGAAAATTTAGAAATCCGGTCGTCAAGCGTCCATAAATCAACTTCGAGCAATTAAATGTGGCATAATTTTACGATTTAAGTTTGAAGTGGGCAAATGGAATGCGCCAAGCATTCAATAGTCAAAATTCATAACCGGAATATCAATTTAATGTTGATGGCAAAAAAAAAACAATTTTTTTTACTGGTATCTCACTGTCTCAAAATCTCTGACTACTTGATTTCGAAACTTGAAGTTTTGATTCTTTTTTCTACAGCGGTATAAAAACAAACTATATGTATAAAAATTCTACTGCTATATTTTTAGCAACATCTTAGAAACTTTTAAGGGAGAGAGTAGGTAGTAAGAGGTGAGGCTGAACAATTTTTACATATTGATAAAATTTTTATACTCGAAAATCAAAATGGATTTTTTCTAAAAAAACTATATTTGTTGATCTTATTATTGAATCTAAAACATTTTTTATTTTTCCGACGTACGTCAAAAGGAAGAAAGCGGCAACTCCTCAAAGGTAAAAAATACTCGAGAACTACCTTGACCCGCGGGAATGCGCTCGACGCCAGAAAAACGCTTACCTGAAACAGAAAAAAAGTGTCTTATTAATATTGCGCGGTCGACAAAGCGACTTAGCTTTGCGGTGACAAAAGACCGCGCTGCGGGAGAAAGCAAAGAGGAAACACGTCGAATAGCTCGAAACAAACTCGAGCACATTCGTGCACGTCTATTCGCGTATGTGAAGGGCCCTTCGCCATTGTAATTATAATTAGTTACATATTACAAACATGCACAAAAGGTCGTTTGTGCGACGCCTAACTTTTAATGCAGACGAATGTGATACACCTAGTTTAAAAAAATTTTTTTTGCTCCAATATACTATGACCTTTTTTTCAAATTTTCTGACCATTTCAAATACTAGAAATAAAATGTCTGTCAAATTTACAACAACAACTTCTTAACATGAAAACCACAATGAAGCGAGATAAGCTGTACATAAGCTAGATAAGTAAAAAATTGTTTAAGATTGTTTAAATCAGTTTCTAATACTGAGGTCATTGTTTTAATTCTCTAGTTTTTTGTTTTCTAAAAAATGATGAACTTATCCTTTTTTGAATCAATCATGTTTTTTCAAATATCAATTTTTTCATTTTTTACGTACTGTTTTTTCAAATTTTTCGCGTATGGTTAGGACAGAAAAATATTCACTGGAATTAAAATTCTTTAGACAATTTTCTATCTTAATCTTAGCTGGTTTTTCTTAAGTTTACAATATTTTACTAATTATAATAACGTCTTAAAATTTTTTTAGGTCATTGATTTTTTTCAAACTGTTATTTATAAGTATTATAATAATTTCATGAAATGCGTTATTTTACAATTTAACAGACTTTTTTTATTAATTCAATGGTAGTGATGGTGTACGAATTCATTTCATATAATACTATTATAATAATAAACAAATTAACTGTTCCTCAGAACAACGTTTCTTTCTGATAAAAATTAGTTGAGAATTTTGGTTATGCGGCATTCACAGCTGTAACAATGTGGGAAATTCAAAAATCGAATGAGTTTAATCGTGTTTTGCACGCCTGGATTATAAGAATCAAAAGATCTCTCGTTTCGTTGGGTCTTTTTTCAGAAACTATTATTATAAAAATGTCATCTGTGCATTTTTAACACTCAATAGTTTCGAATAACCTTATTAAATCGAAAATTTTGTAATTTCTCCATAACCATGCCAGCAAAAATAAGTAATGAAAATGAAGAAAGAATAAAAAAGTGAACTTTATGAATTACTTAACTTCAAAGTAGTTGCAAAAATAAAAATAAATAAATCTCTATACATGCAAGATTTAAGAGATTGATAGTAATTTTAATGTTCCATCATTTTTCTAATACACTACTGTGTATTGAAAACCAACCCTTTAAATTCCTTCGAGTGAAATTTCACTCGAATTGAATGAAATTTCCACTTGAGTTTGATTTGCAGAATTCTCACTCGAAGGAATTTAGAAAGCGCAAAGTAAAATCATAATGTTAATAAGTATTTTAAAATGATAACGCAGCCAATCACATTGTCTAAGATATATGAGTAAACTTTAGGCTGTCTTGGCTCTACATTCAGACCATTCGACTGGTAATCAAAGTGACCTGTTATTAAAACATAATGTGAAAAAATTTTTTTCTTCCCTAATCGGAAATCAGGGTTTAAAATACTTCACGTTCATCCTTAGTCTAATGAAAATATATTGCTGGAACCGAAATAACAAGACGGAAACATCGCGATTTTTCACGATAAAAATCACTGCTATTCACACCATCAAATCAATTACCACTTTCCATGCCAAGCGCAGAGAGGAAAACCCGTGAATATATTACAATAAATTATAAGGAACAATTAATTTAATCAGCAAAAAGGAATATATACTATTTTTTATGTCAGCCGGTACAGCACGTAGAAATGGATCATCATGAATGTACGAAAGTCTCGGAATGCTCGCTGTGCATTCTCGTGCGTGAGTTTTAATTATAATAATAACATAATGATAGTCATAACGATGATAATGACGTCTTTATTGCATCGCAATTCAAAGGCAAGACGTCGTAATTAACTGCGGAGGAGAGCTTCGGCCGGGATCGTTGCTCGTAAAAAAATATATATTAAATTATCGGGCTCCAAGGTGAAAATCGAAAGAAAAAGAAATATGATTGGGCTCGTGAAAACAATTTTCGAACGAAATTAGCAGACATAATTTTTATTGTACATTCACGAAATAACGGAGAGATCCAGTGTTGCCAGATCGTTTCATGAATTTCGTTGTACATCTATATTATTTGAACATTTTGTGGAGATATGGAGTTGAAACAGAATAAAATTCTTTTTCACGACTCGTGTGTGTCAGAAAAGGTTTCAAAAACTTTAAATTATTAAAGAAAGTTATAAACGTTTTATTAGTATAGATAGTTTATTGATGAAAATTAGTTTGTTTTTTTTTTCGAATTTGTTGAAGTATTATAGCAATTTTCTTCATTTTCCCTTTTAAGTAACGTGAAAGTATTTCAATTAGTCTCTGGATACTCGAATGTTTTATTTAAATACAATTTTATGCTATTTTAAAACTTGTCTGAATTACTAACTTCCATGATGTTCAAATGCTTCATTTCTGTCTTTTGGATATTTAAAATGTCTAGAGACACCTTTGTTTAAAGGAAAAAAATTTATGTCAATTTTTCCTTCCTTCCAGAAATACATTTCAATTTTCGAAAATTAAAAAGGAAATGCTGTAACGTAAACATAAATAAGCTACGTTAGATGTAATAATTAATACGTCGTAATATTAGTACGCATGGATTCATTGAGATTTCAAATACTAAAAAATTTAAAAAATGTGAACCAATGTATTACTCTTAAAGATTATATGAATTTACAATTGATGAACTAACTAAATTTTCGAACAATGAATATCAAACTTTTGCTTTTTCTTGATTTTTATTGTAAACCTAAGTTTTTCAATTTCTGGACAATATTTTCAATTGCACTGATTACATGTTAAAAATCAACAACTTTTTACGTTATCCACCAGTAAAAAATGCAAGAATCAAAACATGAAATGCAGAATTCTATTCACACTGAGATTTTCCACCGAGATTTTTTCGCGAAAAATGTTCGGCGCGACCATTTAACTGAAGAAAAATGTCCAGACGTTTTTCTCTATCGTCGCACTTCCTTAAACACTGTGATTAAAATTCATAACATGCACGTAATTGAATATCTTGAAGCGAAAAGACAAGCTCGACTTTTAATTGGTCGATTTTATGAGCATGTCTGTTCAAAGAAACGAACCCGAGCTCAAGGGCTTTCATCGCCCTCGACGCCGTCTTTCCAGCGAATTATTCATTTACTAAGGATGCAGATACAGCGTGTTAATTTCGCGCCTTTTAATGATTGATTTGCATCTCTACTTTCGATACACCAGAGAAACCGTTCCCGATAGGACGTAAGATGAATTTTTCAGTTACATCAGTAAATACACTCCTTTAAGGTATTTGTAGGATTTTGAAAAAATTGTCATACTCTCTATTCTCCATGTATTAGGCAGTAAAATAAATTTTGTAACGTTAATTTTGACAATTCACTGAGAAAAATTCAGTGAATTAAAAAAAAAAGGTTTACAATGATTACTAGACAATGTTCGAACGTAATTCATAGCGTCCTATTTTCAATGTTCACGTTATAGAATGTTTCTTCGATTTTGTATGCGAAACAACAAGTAGACGATCAATTTTGTTAGAATAATAGAGTTGAGAAAAAAATGAAAGAAAAAAACGGTTTTGAAAAATTATTTTATTATCAGTTGATGACCGAAGATTGATCTAAAAAACATTCGATTTGTAATAAATGATTATATTTTAGAAGAATTGCATTACTTTCCACGGTCGAAGTGGTACACTGATTTGTAAAAACTATACAAATAACATTCCAAAATGAACTTACAATTTTTTTAACTTTGCAAATGAATAATGATTTTAAACTGCAACAACATTATTCTTCAGTCGTTATACGTTCAGTCTTCATGCGTTACTAGGAACTGATACAGTGGATAAATAATGCGTTTCGCTTTCAAATTCACGTTTCAGAATTTCTCTATCCTGCGAAGTTGTTACGAAAACAAAGTCGCGCTAAAAGCGAGCGTTCAGGTACAATTACCGGCGATGATAGTTTTATACCGCGGGCATTTCCTCGCGAAAAGGAAATCACTCGCGAGCTCGTACCGAGCGTAATTTTGTTGAATGAGCTCCCGATGATCGCAGGCTCTGATTTCCGACTCAGATGGCCAAGTAGATGATGACTAGAATTCATGACATAATGAAGCCGCCTTCGAGCTTCGACGTGGACGTCGTGGACGATGACATTTGCACAGCGGGAAATTATACGTGGAAAATGGCGCAAAATTATCGGCATTGAGCTCGCTTTTACGTCTTACGCGAAAATTTTCTTAGATAATGAAATCTTATAGTTATGGTATTAATCAAAGGGATGTTGTCTATTACCTGGGAATGTTCTTTAAATTCTTTATCAAAATTATGCTTACATACACACATACATACATACATATAAAGTTATTTTTATCGTTAACATAGTTATACTCAAAAGTATAACGAGAATCATGATTATGTACGATAGAAATCATTGTCGGTGATAATAAGAAATACTTCAGGAATAAATTTCAGTGAATATAAATTATAGATTTACAATTTTTTTCTCAATTTCCATGAAATGCATACAATTCATTTTATTCAACTCATAAGAGGAATATGCAATTTCTGACGCCTGCCAAGAGTTGGAGAAATAATTAATCATCTGACTGCTGACGTGCACTTTGTGAGAGAAGTATTTTTCCCACTTTGAACCGCAGAGGAAGTACTTCTCCCATGGTTGTTAATCAAAAACCTCTTATCTGAAGTAAAGGGAAAAGTTCACACAAATGTGTGTCGATACAAGATGGCGGCCCTGCGTATTGATGTAGATCGAATGTGCATCTATAACCTTAAACTAAACTGGTGCGTAATCAGTCGAAAAAGAAAAAAAAATGCGTCTTGTATTCTGAGGAAGATGAAAGTGAGATTGAAGACGAATATCCTCTCCTTACACCACCCGAAGTTCGAGGAAATGAACGTATACCAAAAAAATCGCGTAAAAAAATATTTGTCGGCCTATGACTCGTTTCGCTAATGGCAACAAGAGGACGAAACTAAAAATTTTTCAGAAAATGTGTTTCTCTAGCTCTGATAATAGAATTATAGATCCTCTTTGGACTGTTCATCAAAAATACCAAAGCGATTGTTGCGTTAATTGGTTAGATAAGCCATTATTTTTTTTCTTCTCAGCTAGCCCTAAAATCACAAATTCCTTGCAGTTGTTGAAAAATATATTTCATTCAACGCTGTCAAGTAATGGCTCATTTCTTCCACGCTTGTATCTCATTAAACTCGCATTTCTTCACGTTGTTGAATAAAATATGGTCCTTGACTAGTTTGACTAGTGTAGAAAAGTTTTTTTGACTCATCTGATTACAACGCTCGCCTACGGTTCACGTTGCAACCTTCAGATTCGTTAAAAAAACTTTTCTACACTAGTTGAGGAATATACTATTATTCAACTAGTGTGGAAAATTCCACTTTTCCACACGCTCTGGCGATGGAAAAGTCGCATTTCCACACGTTGTTGAATAAAATATCGTCCCCAACTAGCGTGGAAAGTTCTTTCTAACTCATCTAATTACAACGCTCGCCTTCATCTCGCGTTGCAACTCTCAAATTCGTTGAAAAAAACTTTCCACAGTAGTAAAGAAATATACTAATATTCTCCTTCTCCCACTAGTCGCACAATATACTATTAATTGAAGAGAGTGAAGAATCATACATTTTTTAACACCATTTTTTTTTTTAATGAGGCAACACCTCATAGTAAAAAAGCTTTTAGAACTCTGCATTAGTAACACATCCAATTTCCTTACTTCCAAAAAACCTCCCCTTAAATACCATTTAGAACGAGTATTCGAGAATATCACAATGATCCTAGATACGGAAAAAAAAAGAAAAAGTACAAGAACTGATAAGAGCTGGGAATGTATGAACAGGAACAATCGGTGATCTAATAGTTAAAATAATTTAAAAACCACTCTGGTCAGAAAGTGTAGCGAAGCGAAGCAGATTGCCATAAATCCCCGTGTATCGGAAATACGAAGATCGTTGTGCCCGTGCGTGCACGCATGGACGAGTGTTCAAACATACGCAAAGTGTAAAATTGGCAACACGCGCGCGCCAACTACACGTCCATACTTGAGCGCGGCATAAAATCTGCATATAATATTGATACAATTTGCCATTAGAATAGCAGGCGGCGGGATCTAGGATGTGCTCTCTATTCTGCAAGCGACGGCTGCTGAATGGACCAATTCAATCAAAGAATCATAACTTGCCCTGATAGGGTCATCCTGCGTGTGCAACTACCGCAACCCTGAAGCGCAATCACCTATTTTTACAACGCCAATCCATCGCCACGGGACATTCTAAGTCACACGTGGGTGCGTCCGCTACTACGTAGTTTCGAATTATTTTATTTGTATATTTTGTAGCGATCAAGACGAAACCTCCTGTGCCTTAATTTTTCAAAGTGCCCAGATACACAAGAAACAGTTTGAATTTTTATTCGATATTGCTTTTGTTGAAAATTGGTAAAATACACCAAATGCATGAAATTTGGTACATTTTTTGCTACTTATTCGATTATTTGTACCATCACTTCGTTTTTCTTCATTTTTGATCGCATGAAGCGTCGTTTTATTAATGTCCTACTATCTTATATTTTGAAGTAGGTCTTCTTTAATGAAAAGACAGGTAGAACCCTGAAACGAATGAACAACTTACTAATTGAAAGAAGATTCATAGGTGCAATATTTAATAATCTGAAATATTGTATATAATCTTGAGGTAGCAAAAAATAGATGGGATTTCCGATGCATTTACATTTAACCCAGATATTCATCAATGAGGTTCGTCAGAGCTCGCGAGATCCACGGACGAAACGGAATATAAAGTAGAAATCGTAAGTGGCGAAATAAATTCGACCCACTTAACACTACTTAGCGCTTACGCTGAATACGTTAATTTTTGAACAACATTATAACACGGCTCGCTCTGCGTCTTTGGCGCATTACGCAACCGCCAGACGCAAGCATCCTCCTCTCATCTCGGGAAAATTTTCATATTTTTTTCTTCCCTATTTCGAAAAGGAAACACTCGTGCCACTAAAATTGGCCGGAATTAGCGTCGCTTCGGGCCGCCGGGAAAAACGCCACTTTCAAGACAATTTACTCCGGGCCGAAATTGTCAGAAAATGAGATTTGCCAGTTACGCGGAAAACTTTCATCAGGACTTTTGATATTGCGAAATAACGATTATTTGCAGTTCGCCGTTTCAATTTGCCAGAGCGATGCTCGCGCGAATTCTAGACTTTGAATCAAAACAGACATTCAAGCCTGAGTTTTTTATGTACCGAACCGAATCGATACAGATATGCATATCATTCGTATAAAAATTGAAATTTTTATATAATTTAGAGTTGAAGTTACTCGTGAGCATTTAAATTAGGTTCGATACCGTAAATTGAAGTTTAATCACTAGTGATTCATTTATTCCTATAGGCTTAATGATTTCACTCGCTTTAATTTTTTTTCCTACATCACACTCACGAATAAAAAATATTGATAGTCAGACATTGGATTGAAGACTAGTGAGAACATCTCCAGCATCAGTAGCGGTCAGAATATATAATACTTTATTTTTTTTTTAATAAGACTTCATAACTCTGTGTGATTTGACAAATAACTTTCAAAATACTTCACATTTTTCCGCTTAATTTTTATGGATAAAAAGCATAAAAAAAGAATGAATCCTTTTTTACGGTGTTAAACGACCGTATATGTGTCTCGTATTATAATGCTCGGGCAAAAACAGGCAAGTCTATCGAGAGGGTCGCGGAATGTGAGGCGCAGGACTTGTACGCGCGATTGTTAAAAGGGTCACGGAGTTGCGTTGATAATCGCGATAATACAGCGTGATACAGGTGTGTCCGCGGCGAAAGAAAATGTTCTTCGTCTGTCATTACGTGCGCCGCGACGCGCGCTCTTACCCTTACCTCTAAGTTAGCGCGAACACCAAATTACACGCCTAGAATAGGAGACAATGACGAGTTTTGGCTCATCCAATAATTCACTGCGTCATGGGAACCTTTTCCCCAATTTTTTTCTTCCCAGTTCCGACTCTAATTACAAATATATTGTTAAAAAAAGGTTGAATTTTCGTTTTTTCATTTACTGAATTGAAATGTGTGTGAAAATACATACATTTCTTGCTTGAAATATATTAGATAATAAAAAAAACTTTAATGCAATTCTAACCTAAAAGTTTTACATTTGGACGGGCCTTGAGACTAGAATTGCATAAAATATTGTATGCAACTTATGTTAGTGCAAGTGTCTCGTTTTGCGAAAACGATTCAAACCCTCGGCTTCGCCTCGGGCCTGAACCCTCGTCTTTGCTCAATTTGACACTTGCACTACGTTACATAATATACTATTTTAATTATGTAACATATGGAAAGGTAAGACGAAATTTTCAAATCTTGTATCTATTCAAATCAGCACTTGGATTTATTCACACGATTTGATCAATGGAGACATACCACATATCAATGTTTTAAAAATGAAATTAACTTCTGACAAACATGATTTGAAGAGAATACAGTATAATCAGAAGCATTTTTCAAGTAAGCACCACAATGTCAGTTACTAATTTTTGGGAGTCAAATATTGATGAAGATTAGGATAATATCAAAGACGTGAAAGATGAATTTTTGATATACAGGTATAATAAATTGTTTGGAACTGTGAAAAGCATATGATCCTTCTGAGGCTGCGTCTGGACAAAAAACTGTATGCTATAACAAGACTCTTCAAAAAATATATAAATATTCGACATTGACTTCGACTTCATAAGCGAAAAATTAATGAAAAACAGCATATACTAAACATATACACTAATCAAACATAAGATTTTGTGCATGTAGATTTCAGGAAGTTTCGAACATTTTTCCATCAGTCATATGTTAAGATAGCAAACTGAAAGTTTGCTATGTTACTTGTAAAAACTGAAAATAAGATACCTCGGTCACATAAGAGAATGTCGAAGGAGAAAAAATGCATGAAGAATTTAAACGTACAAAAATGAATTATATCAAACTCAAGACTTGTTTTTGCTCGACGTACAACGAGATAAATTTTTAGAATGAATAAATTTTTTGGAACTTTTTAAAATTTTCAGATACTTTAATGGCAGTAAAACGCTCACACAGCGAATTGAAAATAAGGCGTTAAAACCCTAAAGGTGCCGTAGTTAATAATTTATCGTGCCTTTTCACATAACATTGAATGCCACAAAAATTATTCAAATAATGTAGGTAATAGCATGAATGAAAGATCGGTTTCGGCTTTCTGAGTAAGAAGAACATGAAAATCGTCATACACCAGATAAACATATACCATACATACGCCAGATTTGAAGTAGGTATGTTTGAACGGCAAAGATCTTAATTCTCTATATATATTTTTTACTTTATCCAGATCTGTCGAGCCACAATCACCAGTTTCAGGAGTAAAATCGCGAAAATGAAGCTGAAATAGCTACGGCGCGTTCGACTACTCCGATCCAGATATTCCCTCGACACTAATTGACCTCGGAGCTCGACATTAACCTTCACACACTCGCCGAGAGCGAGCGCCGGAACGTGTCGACCCGCGAATAAAAGCCAACTTTCATCATCCGGTGAACGAACCGCGTTGACGGTAAATAAAGTTATCTCCGGTGTGTTATGTGCCTAACCTTATGTGCGTAAGCACATAATGGCGCGGGCCTGTGTACGCACCGCGCTAGCACTGTTTGCCAAAAGGAAACACGCCTGCTTCGCCTTTCTTTCACACAAAGAACCGAGGCCAAATGCGCCGACTTTTTCGATTCCTTTCTTACCCCAACGTTTCCGTGCTTTATTGCTCTGCTATAACTTGTTTTTTACATAAGGAAATCCTAGTGTTTGAAATGAAGCGATTAAATATATCAAGTACCTACAAATTTTATGATCGCTCTTGAGGTCGAATGCATAGGACAGTTGAAACTTTTTTTGTGTAAAACTGAAGTTTTGAAAATTAGTTGTACACGGATTTATTTTTAAATGAATGTTAATCCAAAAAATTGCAGTACACAACGTATAAATTGAACTTTTATTCAAACTTTAGATTTTCATATAATGCATCTGTGCATCTAATATACTGTAAAACAAAAGAGATTTCGTATTATAAACTGTTAGATTTTCAGAAAATATAACGTTGAAAAATCAGAGTTTTACTAAAAAATTATAAAAAACAATTATCCAACAATTCTTAATTTTCAAAATAATTATGCATTGAAATATCGTGAATGCTCATTGTTGAAAACGTGCAAGATCATCTTTTTTTTCATAACTTAAATTAAACTTATCATCTCTAGTTACAGTAAATGAAAAATGATGAGAGTAATAGCGTCTACCACTTACGAATTCAAATATTCTTAGTTAAAAAATCAGAAAACATGTACAATGAGAATTAATAAGAAACGTTTCTATTCTGAAACGGTCATCATCTTTAGAAATTCGTCAGAAATAAAAGGAAGAAATCCATTTCAAAAGGTTTCAAGTATCTGAAAAATTAATAACGAAGTAATCTGATTGAGAAAAAATTTCGTAATACACCTTTACAATGAAATCGCATAATTAGAGTTTTCGGTAATTAGAAACTCATGCTTTCTGGGTAGTAAATGAAAAAAAAGTAAAAAGTAGAACTCGAAAAAATCGCATATTACTGTGTTTCAGAAATTCCTTTCTTGACGGAACGAAAGTTTACGGTCCGGTTCGAGGTCAAAGAATTTAATTCTTTCATCAAACAAGGCAATTTCCGGAATTCACAGTACGATATTATATTTGCGGTTTGCTTGAAATTCACGTCTCAATGTATAATCATAAGCAAATTGTAAAGAAAAAAAAAATTAATAGGTACAATAATTTGGATTTTACACAAAATTCTATGACGATTTTCTGTAAAACAGATAAGTTTCATTCAGAAGCATGAAATAGATATTCATGCTACAAGGGAGAAAGAGGATGATTCCAACGAGTGCGAAGTTGGGCACGAGCGGAGCGAGTGCCCAAACGCACGAGTTGGAATCATCTTTCTCCCA
>JAPYZL010168575.1:0-10325 GCA_030522825.1 Platygaster orseoliae
GTTTTTCGGGATTTCATTAAATTATTATATTCAATTTTTCACGGAAAAAGTTTTTTCGGAAACAAACCACTGACATCAGCTGCGTACACGGACGCGTGTTAGTAAAGATGGCCGCTAACCTCACCAGCCAATCAGCGCATAGGCAAGTTTGCCACTCTCTTCCTTGAGGTTCTCTATCTCGAATGCAACGGTTTTAACGGTTCGACTGTTAAAAAAAATCAATAGTTCAAAAGTTAAAAATTATTATTTTAAATTAATATTATTTAAAAATGTATTTTCTAATCAATATTAATATTAATATTGATTTGTGTATGAAGGTATTATCTTACAATTTAGGTCCTTTTAATAGTTTTTCAATAGTTTTCAAAATATATGAAGACTCGATAAAAATTTGTAAATTGTTAAAATATTTTTGCATATGGTTTTGAAATTTATACCATTTTGACCCGGTTTTCACAACTTTTTCAGTTATTTATCAAAACAGGAAAGTTTCTTTTATTTACAGATTTGTGAGTTGATTAAAAGTTTGAAAAATTGAACGTATATTGTGGTTTTCAACAAATAGTTTCAAATAACTGAAGCAGTTACAACCGTCAAAAAGGATATGGTAAAAATTAGAAATCATGAAAATTGTGGGCCAACTTATAAAATTCCGGCATCTTTAATTATATAATGAATAATCTCGATATATATTGTTAATAATTTTACATTTGAAACCAAATGTAGATATTTTATTAAAAAAACACGGGTTTTAAAACAACGTCTATTTAAATGAGAAATACATTGTGATCGTTGTGATAATTGATTGTTGACAACACTAGCAACAGTTGGCAAAAGCGGAAAGCGCAACGTACAAACCTTATAACAGAAAATCCGAGATGTTCCTGGATGTTCCTAGAATAAACAAAAAATCCCTAGATTCAGCGTGTGGTATGCCCTGATTGTTTCTGACGCTTGTATGCATTGTTTTGCCTTGTTTGAAGCAATTTGCAGTTGAACAAATACACGTGCACAAAATCGGCCGTGAAAAGCTCAAATCAACAAAACTTGCACCGATTGGCAAGCTACTCAATAATTACTCGATGGAATTATAACCGATTAAAAGAACAGCGTGATTATTTTTCTTTTTATAAAAACACATCTCGCGTAATTGTGAACTTCGTCGCAAGTTGCAATTGTTATTGTTTGCTAGAGATATATGTAAGTATATATTTCTATGGTACAAATATAGATATTTTTCGGGTTTTGAAAATCGTTGAGATTTGAAAGAAAGTACTGAATTTTGCTTTCCTGCAAGTGGCATTAACGAAATTCCAAATTTAAACAAATTTTGCTATAGGTAATTGTAGGCTTTTCCAAAATGTTTGTCAAAATATGACAATTGACTGTGATTAAGTTTTATTCCAACTTTTATGAAGCTTCAATTAATGTAATGTTTAATTGTTTTTCTTGCTTTTATTTATTTTTTATTTTGCAAATTTTTGTCAGGAAATGTTTACTTTTTTTTTGATTATGTTGATGTGATAACTGTTTGTTTTTATATTTGTTCGGTTACACATTTTTCGAATAATTTGAAATATAAAAAATAAACAGTTGAAGTAATTGTAATTATTTAATATATGACATTTTAAAAATATTTTGCAACTTGACTGTAAAATGAAAATTTAAACATTGTTGATATAAATAAAATACACTGTTTCAAATTCGAGATAAGGAATTTAAAAATAAGTACAAAAATTTTATTATATTAAAACATATGAGAAATTTCAATGAAAAAACAGTCAGAAATATTTGAAACTTTGAAATTTTTTATTACTTTTCATCTCTTAAAAAAATTTACAAGTTTTTTTACAAATTTACAAATTTATATATTTCAATGTTAAAAATATTGTCTTTGGAGAAATGATTGTGTACAATTTTTTTTAAACATATGAAACGTAGTGAAAAATCATAAGAAATATAGTTAGAAAATGCAAATAAAATTCTCTTTAAAAATTCTAGAAAATTTTTTAATCTTCTTTAAAATTCCATACATTTAACATTTTTTTTTATAATTTGGTCCCGAATAGTTAGTACTTAATTATTTACAAATTCAGCCAAAAGAAAGTGTGAGATTATTTTTAAAAAATGAAAATTTAGAAAATTTTTGTATTTGATCCTTTAAAAAATTGGAAATTTAAAAATTTCAGCAAATTATTAAAAATGTGATTGTCAAAATACAAATTATATTTGTAATAATAAATTTAAATAATAAATAATAAATTCAAAATAATGAAAATATTTCTAACATGTTATGCAAAAAGTTGCAATACATTTTAAAATGCATAAAATGATATTTGAAAACTACAAGTTATTTGATAAACAATATAATATTGCTAAAAAAATTTCTACATTTTTGAAATATTGTAAAAAATTCTCCTGAAAGTACTGCCTTCCCTTTATTTTTGACTTTGCATTTGAAATCGTCCAAGTTTGGATTTCTGAAGAAGAAAATTTCTAATTTCTGCACATAATCTATTTTATTATCAATTAGAAAGATTTAAGTTCATTATCATAGCTATCACTATTGAAATCGTGTTCCTTCAAATTACAATTACAAAATCTTGAAATTTGGTTGACGAAAATTCACTTAAAGCCAATTTTGTAAATACTGATTTTTTTTATTTAATTACTTAAAACTTCATAAATATAAAGGCATTTCAAAAAAAATTCTCATTAATAGTTTACAGTTCAACTCAAGATTTTTACTGAACTTTTCTTCAAATCTCAAAAATTATCTTTTTCTTTTCAAATTTCAGCTGAAAAACCACTTATATACCACAATTTTCCAGCCGTTTCAAAGGGACTCGTCAACTTTCCCATTCTACTGAATGTTGAACGTTGATCATTGGCTCACAAGTCAAATGGACCAAGACTATCTTCCACCAGTGAAAAAACTATGCCTTGGCAACTTAAATGGGCCTGTGCCAAAATTAGCCAAGCTCAGCACTGGCGAGCTTGTGGCATTGCCCATGTCCCCCACCGACCCAACATCAAACCAGAATACACCAAAAACCCTGATGCTCAAATTTCCAAGTGGAAAAAACTTGGGTGAGCTTAAACTCGTCACCTTTCCTGTCGGCCAACCCCAGAACAATAAAACAATGAGACTCATAAAATCCCAACCCATGCCCATGCCAAAACTTTCCGTCAACAAGAGCATGGAAAAACCGAGTCCCACTGTAAACAATCAAGTCATAACCCTGAAAAAGCGTTTGGTTCCCCTCGACTCTGACTCACTGAAGAAAATCTACTCTAGCAAAAACCAGCAGATAGTCCAAAATCAACCCAAAGAAAACCACAAAGTTCAGCGACTCATTTACCCCAAGATGGTCGCGCCATTAAAGGCGACGACGACGATGAAAAGCATTCTAAACGGGTCCAAAGTAAAATCGAACCTGCTGGCGAAGATGGAAGAAAAGTCGGTGATATCTGCCAAGCCTGACGTGAGTTCCGACAAAATGGACAAGCCAGATATCGTGCACTATAGAAAATCAGGGACGATAGAAAGGATCTGGAAAGACGGGGCCAGAAACGAGGTGGACCCTGAGAATCTGGTGGTGATCGAAGAAGCTCTCAACCTCGTGGGGGATGAAAAACTGAGGGACAAGGCTCTGAAGGCCTTGGAAGCGTGTGGGATTGGGTTCAAAAGGCACGTTCCCCTTCAGTCTACCAAAGATGTTCACGATTCATCGTCGCAGACGACAACTTTCGGCCTCTTCGAAGATGATTTCGTCTTGTTTCGCGAGGACGTTCGAGAGATGGAAAGGAAAGCGGTGAAAAATGAAACGATCCATCGCATCAAGCAGATTGATGGCCCGACGCACTTTTCAACGTGCAGCGAACAAACCGTGAAAAAGGAGTTGAAGGAGAAAATGGAGGAACTGGATAGATTGTTGATAAAAAACAGGGATGATTCCAACGAGGTTCAGAAAGCACTGGAAAGGATGACGAGCCTGCCAGAAGGCATTTTGCGGCAATGGAGAGAGGATTACGATGGTCTGAAGAATTATGACCAAAACGGATTTTTGGGGATTCACAGAGCGGTGATGAGCAAGAATATCATCCAACTCAAGAGGCTGATGATCGTTTTGAAGATATGCAAGAAGAGCATCGACATCCCCACGGAATGCAAAATGGTGAGGATGACTGTTTCTTGCTTTCTTTTTTCCCATATTATAGCAGTAACACAATCTTTCTTTTTTCGTTTTAGTCTAGTCTGGAACTTGCCATACAATACAAAGCCAATGAACATATCGTTAAACTTTTACTGGAGAAGAAAGCGGCGCCAGTTTCGGATGACATTGCTCACAAGTCGGCGCTAATCATAGCTTGCATTGAGTCGTCGCCTCACTTGTCTCTATTGATAAAATACATCACAGATACAAAAATGCTCAACTGTTACGACATTGATGGTAAACATTTTATTTCCATCTCAAAAAAAACTTGGACGAAGGCACAGAAAGTCTGTACCGTAACGTAGAACTACGTCAACAAGTGACAAGTTTTATCTTAAAAAATACCTCAAGTAATTAAATTTAAATTCAATTAACTTCAATCGGGCCTTGTAATCTATGGCCCAATCAATAAATCCCAAATTTTTTGGGCCTGATAAATTGAGTACCTGAAATTTAGGACTCACTGTTAAGGCCCAATCCAGAAAGGCCCAAAAATAATTTGGGCCTGATATATTGGGAATCTGAATATTTGGGATTTGCTATTTGGGCCTAACCCATAAGGCCCAAATATAATTTGAGACTTGTGAATTTGGGACTGATAAATTGGGAACCTGAAATTTGGGATTCACTATTTGGGCCCAACCCATAATGCTCAAAAATAATTTGGGCCTTGTGAATTTAGGACTGATAAATTGGGAACCTGAAATTTGGGATTCGATATTTGGGCCCAACCCATAAGGCCCAAAAATAATTTGAGACTTGTGAATTTGGGACTGATAAATTGGGAACCTGAAATTTGTAATTTAGAATAGAATCTTTCAGCCTAAAAATACAATCGTGTTTATCAAAATTATGTTCATAAAGTTTACAACATTGACAAATCACACGAAAAACTTTTTTCAGATATTTACCAAAAATAATGTAAAACCTTGAAAAAACAAATTCGACAAAGCCGTTAAAAAGGAAATTTTTAAAAATTCAAGAATACAAAAATTCTGAGAATTTTGATTCAAATTCTGAAATTTGAAATTCTAAAGTTAAAAATGCTGATTCAAATTCTGAAATTCACTGAATTCAGTGAGAAAAATTCAAGAATTTAACAATTCCGAGAATTCTGATTCAAATTCTGCAATTCGAATTCTAAATTCTGAAATTCTGATTCAAATTCTAAAGTTTGAATTCTGAGTTCAAAAATTTTGATTCAAATTCTAAAGTTTGAAATCTAAATTCAAAAACTCTTATTCAAATTTTGAAATTTTAATTCTAGATTCAAAAACTCTTATTCAAATTCTGAAATTTAAATTCTAATTTCAAAAATTCTGAATTAAATTCTAAAATTTTAATTGTAGATCCCAAAATTCTGATTCAAATTAAAAATTCCAAAATTCACTGAAAAAATTCAAGAATTCATTAACAGAAAGAACACAAATTAAAAGAATTCACTGTGAAACTTTACTGAATTCTGAAAATTCTGATACATATTCTTAAATTTGAATTATGAATTCAAGAATTCACTGAATTCAGTGAAAAAGTTCAAGAATTTAAAAATTCTGAGAATTCTGATTCACATTCTGCAATTGAATTCTAAATTCAGAAATTCTATTAAAATTCTAAAGTTTGAATTCTAAATTCAAAAATTCTGATTTAAATTGTAAATCAATAATTTAAATCTCAGAAAAAAAATAGACATAGGCATGAAAAGTATGTGCTGTTACGTAGAACTACGTCAACAACTGACAAGTTTTATCTCAAAAAATATCTCCAACAATTAAATTTAATTAAAGTCAATTAACTTAAATTGGGCCTTGTAATTTATGGCCCAACTCATAATTCCCAAATTCACGAGGCCCAAATTATTTTTGGGCCTGATAAATTGGGAACCTGAAATTTGGGACTCATTGTTGGGGCCCAATTAGAGATATCCCATTTGTCATATGACTGTAAATTTTATGACGTTTATGACGTTTATGACGTAAATTTAAAATGACGGCACAACACATCTTTATATGCATTGAAAATTATATTTTTTTGTAACAATTTTTTTTCTCAACCACTGAAAATCATATTACATTGTATTTTTGCTGTTTTAATCAATCAATATAAAAATCTTCATTTTTTAAAAATTATTTTTTAATATCGACTGCGTTCTTAAACTTGGAAAAGTTCCGCGCGTTTTAGAACGCATTCATCGAAACTGATTCAAACACAAACTGTAACGACCTTAAATAATTTTTTTTTTTTCAAAATTTCGAGCTTTTCACTGGTTTTTTAACACTTATTCGCAATAAAAATGTTAAAGATCTTTTATTCGCAGTGAATATAGAATTAGAATCGATATTTCAAAATATATATAAAAACTGAATTTCTTATGACAGTTTTACGACTGAAAATTTTTTGACGGTCGTGGACAACTATACCTTATGAATTCACACTTGACGGAATATTTCTTTAAAAACACTTTAAAAATATTATGGAAACATTTTTATTTCATAATAACATGGAATTTGGTTTTTTTAAGGGTTCAATGCGTTACTTGTTTTGCAACAATCTTATGACAAAAACGTGACATTGTCATGAGACCGTAATTTTTATGGCCGTCATAAGCACATAGAGAAATCTGGAAAAACGATATGACGGTCACATGACCGTCATATGACTGTGTCATGACCGATTTTTTTATGACGTGTCATAGCACATCTCTAGGCCCAATACAGAAGTCCCAAAAATAATTTGGGCCTTGTGAATTTGGGACTGATAAATTGGGAACCTGAAATTTGCGATTCACTATTTGGGCCCAATCCACAAGGCCCAAAAATAATTTGGGCATGATGAATTGGGAACCTGAAATTTGGGGCTCACTATTAGGGCCCAATCCACAAGGCCCAAATTTCGTTGCACTTTTTCGTTTTAGGTGCATAGCTTTTTATCCCCCCCCCCCCTCCCCATACTATACTAAAACGCAAAGAAAGACGCAGTTCTACGTGAAAAACTGGCTCTCATTATTTTTGGTTTTTGGGATTTTCAGGGTACACGCCTTTGCATCATTGCGCGATGAACAATAATTTGGGAGGCCTGAAAACGTTGATCGACGCAGGTGTCGACATTGACGCAGTCGATTTAAAATCTGGCCGGACAGCGCTTATTATCGCGGTGGAGAGTCAACATCCAGACATTGTGAGCTACCTTTTGGAGCACGGTGCGAATCCCTCGATTCTGTCGTTTGCGGGCCACAACGTAGCGCAAATCGCCGAGAACTACAAAGATCACAAAATAAAGACGATGATCGGTAAACACGTCAACTTCCTTTAGAATGAGTTCTATTTCCCATTAACGTTCCTAATAAATCGTACTGCATTTTCAGGCATATTCTTCTAAAAATCTTTACGTGGAAATCTGTTGATTTGCAAGTTGGAAATTTAACTTTAAAAATTGTTTCAGGTATTGTTGAAATTTCGTGCTATTAATTTCATTCATAAAACTGAAGGTATTTTGAGAATATGGAGTTGAGTTGAAAGTAGCATTCGGAGGAACCTGTTATTTCTTTCAAATTCCAAGAAATTCCGGAACGACCGAACGCAAAATTGATGAATGTGCAAAAAATTTGTAACATTAGCAATTGATTTCCTTTTGTTTTATTTGGTTGTAGTTTCTATGAAAAACGTTATTTTCGTGGTTGAAGGTTTGTTAAATACAATGGAGCAACAATTCAGTCCTACTGTGAAAATGTAAATGGTGGAAACCAAAAAATTTTTTTTGAAAATAACCTTTTGAGAAAATTGTACGGTTGACTCAAAATGATGGTGAAATTTTTTTGTGATTCGAAATTGCTCGCGTGAAAACGCAATTTCTTCAGATATGACAAAAATTTTCCTTAACTTAAAATTAGGATTTCACCGATTGATACTTTTTGTTACAATAATGATGTACATATAATTATTATACATGATGGATGAATATTTGTTATTGTTGCAATGTATAATTATTGCGCGTTGATGAATAATAATGTTCGAGTGCGAAATCGTAATTTTTGTTACCTACACGACTTGTACACAAATTCTTCGAACAATTAAGCTGTACTTTGAATAAAAATATGCGTATTATTATTTTGTAATTATCGTGTTTTCGTTGTTTTTTTATTTATTGTCCCAAGGAGTTGAGGAAATATTTAAGTTAAAAAAGACGGAGAATTTTTAGAAATTTTTTTGTGGAAGCGTATGAAAATAACTCGATCGTATCATTCAAATATAAGTTTATTTATTTTTTTAAAAATTTAGTTAATTTATTTATTATATATTAAATAATACTGAACCAATGAAATTGTCACACGAAAAGCAAGATTGAATTTTAATAATAATTATCAACTGAATGAAAATCTAACTTTGATTATAACACGTTGCATTTAAAATATTGTAAGACACAAAAAAATTATATTTCATGATGAATTTTTATTTGTATGTACTGTGCTTTTCAAAACTAGTACGATTTTTTTTACATATGTATACCCAAAACATTCCTCTTATTTTCGAAACCAAATTTAATCACTAAAGGAAATTATTTTTTCTCATTGATTGTCAGATTAGGAAGGAAAAAATAATCGTGACATTCGTTTGCTGAATTTTATGGTAGGTGTGATCGAAATTTCTGTCATTGTGTTGAATATTTTGGACAAATGTTGTATTCTGAGTATTTTATTATTAACAATCTTGCATGTATAAATAAAAATGAATATTGATTTTCTAAATTGATTCACCATTGATTCACTGAAAAAAAAAAAAAAAAATGTTTCCGCCCGGGATCGAACCGGGGACCTTCTGCGTGTTAGGCAGATGTGATAACCATTACACCACGGAAACAGAATATAAGTAGATGATTTTTATTGCTACAGAAACAGATAAATTTTGACTTCATTATTATTAAATAATTCTAACTTTCATATTCGAAAGTTTTCGACAATTTAATTTCTAGTAACCTGTATTGCAATTTCGCAAACTTTAAAGTTGGAATCCATCGCCACAAATTCATACGTATTTCAAATCACGGTCGTACTTTGACCGTTACGATATGAATACAAGTTTCAATTTACAGGGGCGTACGCAGGGGGGGGGTTTGGTGGTCCACACACCCCCCCCCCTCGAAATTTGGGAAAATCGTGAATTTTTTTAAGTCTCCCAAAAATTATTCTCAGAAGTGAAAATTGAATTCAACCAAAGCCCCCCCCCCCCTTAAAATTTTTTCTGCGAACGCACCTATCAATTTAGCATGTATTAATAAATATAGTGCAATAAATTATAAATAATAATAAATATATTGTAGTAAATTCACGAATTTATTTCGCAAATTTTAACGTTAAAAAAACAACTTAGAAAAATTCTTATATACAGAAAACACTTTTATAGAAAGTGATCTTTTACAAACCAAATAAAAAAAGTTTTTTTTTTTTAATTTATTTCATGTATTATTCTTATACAGAAAATTTTTCTGTAAAAAATTCATTAAAAAAATTTGTGTTAAGGAAATTTTTTATTTAAAAGTTTCATAGATTATTTGCATTTTTCAACTTCAGTTGATGACTATATTTTTAGAATTTCCCTTATTCTTTGTTTTCGATGTTAATATTTTTCTAATATATTTAAAGAATAATTCGCATTTAAGAAACAAATTTGGTACCTATAGGAAGTACAAGCGTACTAACTGACTCGGTGTTAAACGTGGTGCACAGGCGCGTATGCAGAAAAAATTTTCAGGGGGGTTTTGTTGAATTAAATTTTCACTTCTGAGAACGATTTTTTAAAGGCCCTAAAAAAATTCACAATTTTTCCAAATTTCAGGGGGGGGGGATTGAACCCCCAACCCCCCCTGCGTACGCCCCTGGTGGTGCACGAGAATTTTGAATGAAAATCATTTTTTTAATATGAAGTGATTGCATAAGAAAATCATATTTCATATAAAACTTTATGATTTTTGATAAAACTGTAAAATTTCTAATACAATCCCTAGCAAACGCGAGGTGAGAGTAAAGTCTGACTTTTCTCTCATTCGCAGATTTCTCACCAATTAACCAATATTATGACCTAATTATTGTTAAACATGAAACATAAACGATTAATG
>JAPYZL010168598.1:0-21582 GCA_030522825.1 Platygaster orseoliae
TGGCGTTTCACATAATATCTGCAGGATTAGAATATATAAAGGCAAGATGACCTTTCCTGACATTATGGAATTCATTTTTATTGAAACATCGTTTCTCAGTATTGTTTCTCAGTATTCAGTATTGATTTCAATACTTTTAAATCTCGTTTTTTTCATCACATTATCCCGCAACAATTTTTTAACCTAATATTGTTTTTCGTAGACAATGTATAATTTAAAAAAATTCAAACTTTTCTAGTTAATACTTAACAATAATATTTTTCAGCCAATTACTACGATTGATTAACAGTGTCAATATTTCCTTGCATATTAATTCTGCACTGATTTCAATGCTTTTGTATCTTAGATTAATTCTGGCTTTTATACATTGGCGATGTTCGGAGAGGGTTGGGGGGGGGGGGGCGTAGAAATATAAAAGAAATTCAGATTTTTTTGAGTGCTTTGAATTTTTAAAAAATTTTTAGCAATCATTTATTCATATTGAATACTCTCACAAAATTCAGGTTAAAATAAATTTTTGTTATGCATTTGGTCTTTTAGTCGTATGGATGAGTTCAGAAAGAAATTCAGATTTTTTTCGGACTCTTGAATTTCATGAACAATTCTCAGCAATAATTTATTTCATTGTTATTTCAATTCATTGTAAAATAATTTTCTATATGCATTGAAATTGTGAGCCAAAAACACAAATTTTGTATATCTATATGAAATCTAATTTCAAATTTTGCATATCTATAATGAAGAACTTCTTAAATAATTATTTAAATCGAGCCACTCATTAAAAATAGTAATTTTTGGATTAACGATTCTTGAAATTTGGAATTTGAATTTTGAGAATTCGCATGGTTTTCGCACTTTTGCCAAACGAGCTGTTATTAATGACGTCACCGAGTCGACAGGTCAATCCACGATATTTTGAGTGAGCGCGAAGACACTTCACACTCGACAATTCAGTCTCTCGTGGCGTTTCGTTCGTTTTACATTTCGCACGACCCTTTTATTTTCTTCCTCAGAAATATTTAACACTTCGAATTTTCGCCATTTACCCAGAATATTTACATATTTGAAATAATTATGAAATAATAAAGTGTTAAAGTGTGGAAATATCGGTGAAATTGGCCACTTTTCGAAAAATTAGAATAATATTTATTTAATTTGAAATATTTTTAAAATAAAAATTGAAGTTATGGACGTGATCAGAGGATGCGTAAGTTAATTTTCGTTTTTGTGCTTATCTGAACAATTTTCCAAAACTATTAAGACGACTCGGAAGCTACTGTAGTGTGAGAGAGATGCATATGGTGGAAAGTAAATGAGAGGAAGAAGGAGAAAAAGAGAATTAAGTGAAAATCGGTTTCCCAGTGTATCAACATTCAAATGCACTCTTTCCCACAAAATTCAGGATTTGAAATTTCCCTCAGAAACATGGAACTTATTTTATTCAACTTAATTATATTTATCGAGGTTAAGAATTGAATGGTTTTTTATTTTAATGTAAAAATGTAAGTCCTTGGATTTTTTATTTGCGGTTAAACCGTAGTTTTTATTCTCGAATTTCAGTTGGGGGACGCCATGTTTGTTGAGCTACCGCGCGTGCGCCTCGACGGTGGAGCGCGCGCATTTCGTCAGCATTGGGGCTACGACATGGCGCGACCTGTGGCGCCGCCACCGCCTTTAATCGAAGAAGATGAAGCCGGAATCGAGCCCGAAACCGTTAGTCTACGCGAAACAAACACCGCGTCTCCGATAGGTGAGTCGGGATTTTTCATTGTTCATTTACGCGTTCTATTTCCACGCGGAAAAACGTGGGAATACCCGAAATACCGTTGCACTTTGTGGGTGGTGAAAAAATGCGAAGTAGATGAATGTTTCCGATTGGACGATCGAACTTGTTTCCACTGTAAAAATTGGATCTTAATTGAAGATGTAGCAAAATCAAGGCACGTCTTGAAATTCAAATATTATCTTAAATTAAGAAGATTCAACGAAATTTAAGGAAATCATTCTTGATTCAAGACATATCCTCTTGATTTCAGACTTGCTTGCTTGAAAATAAATTTGGAAATGCACTGAATTCAAGATACTATGTGAATTTCAAGCCGTACTTTAATTTTGTTGCATCTTAAAATAAGATTGACTTTTTAAAGTGTCGTTGGGTTCATTTAAGGTCTCATATTTTATGTTTTGACAGAGTTTAAAAGGTTGAAAATTAATTGAGAATTTTTTTTTCTGAGATTTGCCATCAATGATTTTCATCAACGATGATCAATCAAAAATTTCGTTGCATGAAAAGCATGGGAAATTTTGAAGATTGTAAATAGTGTTAGGATTTCCTATATAAATATTCAAAATCTTGAGAAATGTAGATACAATTCGTAAATTATTGAAATTTTTCGAAATACAGTACGAAAAATGTTTTGAGATCTTTGAATTTTTGAAAAATGAAAAAATGTTTTTCCATATAAAACTTTAGAAATTCAAAAAATATCTACGGATCTTCAAAACTTTGAAAAATTGAAGGTTCCGAAGAATTTTGTACAATTTCAGAAACTATTCCTGGATTCTATAAATTGTGAGAAATTTCGAATCTTGAGAAAAATTTAGAAATGAAATAAAATATAAATGAAAAAATCTCGAAATAAAAAAATTTTAAAAATTCAAGACTGAAATATTTCGAAAAATTCGAAATTTTTTCTATTCCAAAAAATACGCTGAGAAAAAAAACTAGTAGTTTGAACTATGTAAATATTAAAAAAATTACAATATTATTTCAACTTTTTAAACATTATAGCTATAATAAACTGAAAGTTCACAATAAAATTTCATTGAATGAAAATCATGAAAAATTTTGAAGATTGTCAATGTTGTCAAAGTTTACAACTTTGTAAAATCACACGAGATTTTTTTTCTGAGACTTACAATGAATTATTTAAAAGCTCAAAATAGTGAATTCAGCGAAGCTCCTAAAAATTGTCGACAAAAAAAATTTATTAACGTTTTTGAATATTATTATTATATAAGATTATATATCATTTTAATCAATTATTTATTATATACATCAAAAATTTTTTTAACTGTTTTAACCCAGTGATTGATAGAAAAAATCTAGAATCTACGAAAACGCTAAAAATCTGAAAAATTTTAAAAGAGTCGAATTCCAAAAATTTACATAGAAATTAACGAAAATTCCCGAAAATTGACCAAATTATACAAGCTTTAAAAAATATTATAAATAATAGAATTATATGAAGGAACTGTTTTCTGACAAATGTGAAAAATCTTGAAACAAATGCTAAACAATACACAGAGAGAAATTTTTGTTTACAGCAACCATTCATTTAGTAAAATATGAGCTAACCAAATAATTGGTTACCGCAACTTAAGTATCGGTCATAAAAATTGAGCATTAACACAAGTTTTGGTTGTCATAACTAAAAATTTGGTTGTAGTACCCAAAACTTTGGTGGGTCCATATTTTATTAAATCAATCGTTGTTGTAACTAAACCATTGTTCTCCGTGTTGCAATACAAATAATTACTGGAAATCAATAAAAATACCAAATAACTATACATAATCTCATTTATAATACATAAAAACAAAAATCTAATAAATCTTCAATGTACTTAAAATTCACGTATTCTCAAAAAATTTATTAAATTTTTGAAAATAATTCGAAATTTGAATTCTAGATCATCGAGTCTAGTGAATCTATACATCAATCTACAAAAGTACTAGCTATCTTATGAAAAAATACGATTTTTGAATTTCTGTCTAAATTTCTAGACTTTGAAGCTCCGAAATTCAATGTACTTAGATTTTTAACATTTCCGTATATTCTAATTGTTATATTTATCAATCACTGGATCAAAACAATTATGAAATTTATTCTTCTTCGTAATTTCAACTAAACATTTATAATTATAATTATTCTGAAACCAGGATTGCTTTTTTTTTTGAGTTAATGAATTTAATAATCCTGAATTGTTTTCGAATTTGAGAACCAACAAAAAACTATTTGCTACGTATTCTAGACTTCAGTGTGTAAATTTTTATTATTTTTTATTCTTATTTTTATTGATTTCTCAATTTTTGAAAATCATTATTACTATGTCAATGCACTATTCTGTTTTTGTTTGTATTTTTCATTGATTGCAAGTTCATTGTTTCTATTTTTCTAATTTTAACATGAAATAATAATGTATTTTACTTCAATTTAAGGATTTCGATTTGTTTTTTGGAAATTTCTTGATTATATAATTCTTTAAAAACAGAATTCTAACCAGAAACATTGAAAAAGAATCATTTCTCTATTCCGCTTATTTTCTGTTGTTCAAAAAAATCATGTTCTCAAAAAACTTGGCAATTTCACTGTAGAAACATATAAATCGACTTAACAAAATTTTATCTATTCCGCATATTTTTACCACCACCAAAGACGATTCGAAAAAATTGTTTAAACACTCACAAAACGTGTGGCAAAAGCTTCCGCAGCCAGCAAAAACTCACACATTTTTTTCTCAGCACAAACATAAACAAATTATTGTTCGTTTATCAAGAGATCTCAACAAAACGATTGCTCAACTTTTTACATTGAGATAATCGAGAAAAAAAAACAAATCTAGAGCTCATTGGAAATTGTGCATAAACATTTGTCTGTTCGTGACTCTAACAATTAAACTTTATTCACGTTCATAAACATTTTTTCCTTATTGTTCGCTTTTATTTTAACACATTTCTGCATTTCTGCACTTTATTATTCAATTTATATTATTTTTTACATGTTGTGTAATAATGTTATGCAAAAACCACACCTTATAAACAACGTTATTATTGCGGGTAACTTGCAATGTATCGAGGCGCGAAACAAGATTTTTCACACCTACTGTCGGTAAAAGTTATTTTTAAGGAAATCTACCTTATCATCAGTCGCGAGTGAATTTCGCGAAAATTTTCTCTCTCACCAACTACGATCGCTCACTTGTACGAACACAGTAAAACAAGGTGACGCGAGAATCGCGAAAAGCTGAAGTTTTCATGCGGAAATTCTTATAATTTTATAGTCAGTTTAAACTACATGAGGAATTTTACAGTAGAAAATAAGAGTTCAAATAAATAGAAGAAATTTAACAAAATATATAATCTAATTCGTATTTTTAAGTCATTAAATGAATTAGAAAATTTCAATTTTGTACGTGTTTATTTATTTTGTAATTTATCGTTTGAAATACCTAAAATTTTCATCATTTTTTTGAGATTTGATATGAAAATTATGGACATTTTTGGGTAATTTGATATTAAATGGATTAATTTTATGGTGAAAATTTTGAGTAAATTGGAGAAATATAACGGAAAATATAATTTAATTACATGCCTGTTTTCAAATCATTGAGAGAATTAAAAAATTTGAATTTTGCACAAGTTTTTTATTTTATAAGTTATAGTTTAAAATACTCAAAATCTGTGCAATTTTTTGAAGATTTAATACGAAAGTTATGAAAAATTCATGATCATTGTAAATAGTAAATGAGTTAATTTCTAGTAAAAAGTAAAAGTTTGGATAAATTTTAGAAATTCAACGGTAAATATTATATAATTTTGTGCTTATTATCATATCATTAAATAAATTAGAAAATTTACATTTATTTATTCTTTTTTTTATTTTGCATTGCATAGTTTGAATTACCAACATCTTTGCGATTTCCTACATTTTTGATAAGAAAATTCTGTAAATTTCATGATCGTTTTAAAATAAATGAGTTTATTTATAGTAAAAAAAAATTCCAAATAAATTGAAAAAATTCAACAGAAAATATGATTTTATTCCATGGATATTTTGAAATCATTGAAAAAATTAGAAATTTTTAATTTTGGACTAATTTCTTTATTTAGTTTGTGTTATTTTTGAATATTCCAAATATTTGCCATTCTCTAAAAATTTGATACGAAAATTTCAAAAAATTGCATGGTCATCTTAAATGAAATAGATTAATGTTAGGTAAAAAGTAGAAGTTTAAAATAATTAGAGAAATTCCACGGAATATATTATTAATTTCTATGCCTGTTTTCAAATCTTTAAGTAATTTAGAAAATTTTAATTCTATACTCATTTATTTTATGAGTTATGATTTCAAATACCCAAAATCTTCGTTATTTCTTGAAATTTCGATACAAAAATTCTGAATATTTCATCATCATATGAGTAAATTTTCAGTAAAAAGTACACACAGAAAGAAATTTTTTGTTACAGCAACCATTCATTTTGTAAAATATGAGCCACCAATGTTTTGGGTAGTACAACCAAAACTTCAGGTGTGATAACCAAATAACTGGTTATTGAAACCTTAGTATCAATCATAGCATCAATCAGTTATAGCATCATCAGATGCTATAACTGAAGCTTTGGATGTCATAACCAAAGTTTTGGTTGTAGAACTCGAAACTTAAATGAGTCCTTATTTAAAATAATAAATGGTTGCTGTAACCAAACCATTTTTTTTCGGGTACAAGTGTCAATAAATTAAAGAAATTCAACAAAAAATATTACTGTATCGTTCAGTAAATCAGAAAATTCTAATTTCTTCACTGATTCATTTATTTTATATTTTACTTTATTTTTTCCCTTTTTCAAATATAATTAACGATAAATTCATCGTTCACAGCCAAACTTCAAACATCATCGCACTTTTATCTATTTAATCTTCCGTTCATGAATCGCTATTCCCGTTTCGAAAACAGCACGTGTTTGTCTTTAAATTGAGAAGCCTCTTTCGCTACATGGAAAAACAATCACTCGCTCAGTTGCATGTAAAATAGCGCGACTGGTTTTCTGGGGTATCAAATTGCGCGAAGGCCAACGTAAAACGCCTAGATACTCCTCGAGCTCCCCAATAATGCCTGGCTTTTGTAACGCAAGAAGACAATAAGTAAGAGTAAGTAAGCGAACGCCGTGTTACAAAGGGCAGGGAGGCGGGGGTAGGGGGATGTAACGCGATAACACGATACGGTTTCATCCACCATAACTTAATACCGAAACACTCGTTTCTGTAAATGTGGAATTTTTTTCGTAACTGGATCAGATGGTAATTTTTCGTGACGAAACTGACGAACAAACGAGCACAATAAATGATATATAATAATAATAATAATAATAATAATAATAATAATAATAATTCACAACCTCATAAATAGTAGGTAACGTTTTCCTAAACTATTTTCATGGTGTAGACAACCTCACTTGTGGTTGGTGCGACCGCATTAAAAGTTACTACAAGCTTCACGAAAATTGCAGTATCTTTTGATGTTGTTGTACTAACCACAAATGAGGTTGTCTACACCAATAAAGTAGTTGGGGCAAATGCTATTATTTATGAGGTTGTGACAACCATATTGTTTTTTCCGTGTATAAAATGAATGATACATGGAAATTATCTTTGGTTCCAGCAACCATTCATATTGTAATATATTGAAATAGTAAAGTTTTTAGGTACGACAACTAAAGTTTTGGTTATAAGAACCAAAGTTTTTATAATGACTACCAATGTATGATTTTCATAACGAAAATTGTAGTTGAAATGAACAAAACTTTGGTTGGTCCATATTTTACTAAATGATTTGGTTGCTGGAACCGAATATTTTTCTGTGTGTATAAATGATAATAAAATACATAAACTCCTTTTAGGTTTTAGTTTAAATTTACCAAATATAATAGTTGATTTACATTATTGAAATTTATAGGTGGAAATTTTCAAACTTACAGAATTATTTAGAATTCTTTTACATAATTTAATGAAATGAAAAATTTCATGAAGAAAAATTAATATTCACTTTAATTTTTATCTACGAAAAATTTTTATTTTTGAGTCTTAGCAAACTTATTAACTAAATAATAATAACGTTATTACAATAAGGTATTACGATTTTGAATTAAAATTAACGCAAGTACAATATTTCACTTAACTAATTATATAACTTTTTTCAATCGTAAATCAGTATACAAAATATAACATGAATTTTTTATTTTTTAATTTTAAAATAGCACAACAAATGAAAAATTGTTCTGCAATTTCAATAAGTTTGAAAAAACTGAAAAAATTATTTATTCACGATAAGTTAAATTTCATGGTTGTTAAATATTTTCTTATCCTTGGAAAAAACGTTTAACTATAAACAATTTAAAGTTTTAGATTTATTAAGCTATCACAGCTCACACCCAGAGAAGCAGTCTAATTTAAAGTTTTTCTGTTGGATCAGAATTGATTACCATTTATTACCACCATTTCCGTAAAAAAAAAAAATTTATCGCTCAAAAATCGTGGAAAAAGACAAGTGTTGTGCTAGCTTAACAGCTAAGCTATCACAGCTCACATCTAGAGGAACAGACTAATTTAAGGTTTTTCTGATGGATCAGAATTGATTACCATTTATTACCACCATTTCCACCAAAAATAGATATTTATGGTACAAGGGAGAAAAAGGATGATTCCAACGACCGCAAAGTTTGGACACGAGCGAAGCGAGTGCGCAATCGCACTCGTTGGAATCATCCTTTTTGTCTCGTGTAGGATACAATATTTTTTCCCATGCATGTGTAAAAGTGGCTACTTCATTTTTATGGAACCCAGGAACGAAATCCTCTTTTTAGAGTACTCGGAAAGCAGCGGGAGTTATCAATAAAACCCTAGGGAAATATTCATAAATCCCGGATCAGGCAACTTTCTCTTCTGTGATCCGGGATTTATGAATATTTCCTAGGGTTTTATTGATAATTCCCGCTGATTTCCAAGTACCCCAAAAAGGGGCTTTTGTTCCCGCATTCCATAAAAATAAAGTGGCCTTTTTTACGGATGCATGGGAAAAATGCAATTTTTTCTGTAAGTTTTATCTTCGTTTCCTTAAATTATGGATAATATTTTTATACTAATTTAGTTATCTACTATTCAAGTAATTATTTCTTTTATTATTTCATTTATTCACTATGCTTTATGTACTAGTTAATTATTTATTATTTCTTTATTAATCAATTATTAACTATTAAATAATTTTTGTTCAATTATGAATTGTTTATTAACTATTAATAACACAGGCCCACAAAAAAAAAGTGGAATGAACTTAACATGTGAGTATATTATCTCTATGGATTTTGAGCCGCTGAATCCGAATTCGGGCTCAGAATTTCCCCTGGACCTCCTAGTTTTCCCCTAGCCTAGGGGAAATGCATGAAATTTTAGAAATTTCAGTATGTGTTAAAACAATTTTGATCGTCACAATATAAAATAAAACGATAATGTTTTCACGTATTTCAAGTCACTTAATTCGAATCTCACTGTAGATTTTCCCTAGAGTACCTCAGAATTTTACTAGCCTAGGGGAAAAAGTGTTAAAGCTGAGCCAAATTTGCGATTTTTCGGAAGTTCTATTTTTGCTTATAAAAGCTTATATATTTCGTATTCTGAGTTTTTAAAGTCATATCTGACATAAAAAAAGTTCTACTGTACTTCAAAATGCCCCTAGCCTAGGGAAAAACGTAATTTATATTGATCGATTTTTGCATAATTTTTTACGTTTTTCCCTAGGCTAGGGGAAATTTGAAGTACAGTAGAACTTTTTTTACGTCAGATATGACTTTAAAAACCCAGAATACGAAAATATATAAGCTTTTATAAGCAAAAATAGAATTTCCGAGAAATCGCAAATTTGGCTCAGCTTTTACACTTTTTCCCCTAGGCTAGTAAAATTCTGAGGTACTCTAGGGAAATTCTACAGTGAGATTCGAATTAAGTGACTCAAACTACGTGAAAAAATTATCGTCTTATTTTATATTGCGGCGATCAAAATTGTTTTAACACATACTGAAATTTCTAAAATTTTATGCATTTCCCCTAGGCTAGGGGAAAACGGGGGGGTCCAAGGGAAATTCTGAACCCGGATTCAGATTCAGCGGCTCAAAATCCATAGAGATAGTATACTCACATGTTAAGTTCATTCCACTTTCTTTTTCGTGGGCCTGTGTAATTATTAACCCATTATTTACTACTTATATTCACTATTAATTATTCACTAGTCAATAATAATCAAAAATAAAAGGCAGTGCAATAACATTCATTCTTGCAAGTTTATCAATCCATTCATAATTGTTATTTTTAGATTGTCACTATATTATAGAGAAAATGAAATTCTCATTGTGAGATTTATCTTTGTTTCCTTGATTTATGGATTATATTTCATCGAATTCGTCATCTTGGGAATTTTTTTCATAATTGTTTATTCATGCTAGACATTTATGAGATCGGATATTCATAATTCATGTATTATTGTGCACGCCCTCGAAACTGGAGGCTCCGAGGGCGTAGCGTGTTTCTCGTTGCAACAAAGCGAAAAGACAAAATACGTTGGCAACTGCTGGCAAATACTGGCACATGACGCGCGCGAAAAAGTCGCGTGGGTGTCGCACAGATGCACTTCACTCGAGATAGTACACGATACAATATTCCATTCATTTCTGGCTATATCTGTCTTCTCTCGATTTTATTTTTGGATGGAAATTGATGATTTTCTTTGTGATTATAAATAATTTTTTTAAATGCATCTTAGAAATATTTTATTTGAATAGTTTAAGTTTAGTTAAAAAGTTTAATAATGTTTATTGTAATTAATCTATTGAAAAATAATTAACGTAATATATTGAATGATTTTAATTCAATTGATAAATTAAATTTTATCTAATAAATTAATTTATTGTATTGAATAATTTCTCTAATAAAATTCATTTAATCTATTTAATTTAATCAATTAAAATTCTAAATTATTTTAATTTAAACTTTCAAATAATATAATTTAATCTTAAAAAATCTATTAAATTCATTCTATCAAATAATATTTAATAAAATTAAAATAAAAATAGTTCATCAGATGGAAAATCATAATCATGCATATTTCTCCAAAATATGATAATTCACCCCCCCCCCCCAGCACCACTGCTTGAGTTTTAATTACTAACTACGCGAAAAAAATCGCATTTCGTCGCCATGTTGCTGCTTGCTTCGCTGATGACGAGTTTAACTTTTGAAGAATGGGGCTGATTGTTATTGTTAAAAAAATTTCTCATTGTCAGAACTGAGATCGAGAAAACCTCTGTTGTTTCAAAGGCACACCTTTAATCTTAAGTTGGCAACTTTGGACGAGAATGATACAAGCAATGATAAGAGTGAGTATTTTTTGTTTCTTTCCACGAGAGGAAATTTGTTGTATGGAAAGTTTATATGAGAAGTTGATTAATTTTTCTTAAGTCTTTTAATCACAAAAAAAAATGATTTGCAGTATTAGTAAAAAAAAGGGTTTTTTTTGGTTGCAGTAGTTTATTTATTTTTTGAAGCACACTGAGAAAAAAATATTGTAGTTGTTACAGTAATGTGTAGTAAACGGGAATCACTCAGAAAATTTGTGCTTTTTTCTAGATAATATAGTTATTTCTGCAACACCATTATATTACTGTAAATATTGTAAAATTATATTATAACAATGAATATATTTTGTTGTAAAAATTTCTTTACATATTTTCCTTTTTTTACTGTACATCTCGTACTTTTTACAGTGTTATTAATTAAAAAATTAGTCAAAAAAAATACATTATTGTATTTTTTCGGCTGTGAAACAAAATTTAATAAATTAAAATATTAGAATTAACGTAATCAATGTCAGTTTCTCGGAATTATAATGGGAAAAATAAGTATACTTATATAGTAATAGTTATCAGTGATCAATATTAATTTGAAAATTTTGAAAATGTATGGCAAATTCTGCTATACACAATGAATTTTTGACATGCATATTTTTACATGTTTAATATTTTCTCTTTGTACATGAAAAATTATATTTTCCAAGCTGAAAAACGAGTTAAAAAGTTTAAATATTGTATTGCATGTTTCAATATATACAGATATTAGATTTTTTGTAAAAGTGAAGTAAAAATTTGAATACGTATAGTACGATTTGCATGCGTAAATTTCAAAATTTCAAAAATTGTATAGTAAAAGCTGTCATACGAATAGTAGTTTATACAATATGACGATTTTACTGTACAATATTGTAATAAGTAAAATAATTATTGTAAGTTTTGCAATAATATTGTACTTTTTGCAATATATCTGCCAAAAAGTGCAAGATTTTTTTTCTCAGTGTAATAGAAAAATGAATTGACCTAGTGAATTAAAAATTAGAATTTGCAAAGTACGATTTGCATGTGTATATTTTAAAATTTCCAAAATCGTATATGAAAAACTGTCATACATATTGTGATTTATACAATATTGTAATTGGTAAAAAAATTATTGCTAGTTTTTCAATATATCTGGCAAAAAGTGCAAGATTTTTTTCTCAGTACAACAAAAACATAAGCTACTGCTGCAAAAAAATTCGTTCTGTTATGAAACAGCGCATTTTTTTACTGTTTTGGTATTTTGTTTCTGAGTTAATTCCAAAACAAAGCTCGAGTGCATTAAAGTTATGTTTTTTCGCGAGTGAAAATAATTCCGTCATCATCTGAGATCGATAGCGAGCGTTTTTTCGAGCCCTGGGGGTCGGATCTGGTCCCAGGATAGTTTGATCAAGCCGCGAGACGTTAAGCCGTCTCAGCTTTCTCGCTGAGTAAACATTTACTCAAGCCTCGCGCAGGCACTTGATAGCGAATTCCGCTAAATACCGATGAGAAGTGTTGACTGCTCCATTTTTTCTTCCAAACAGAAGGGGAACTCCAGTTGCGAAGGAATGCAAATCTTTGGTGCTTTCGCAGCGAAATTCCGAAGGAAT
This sequence comes from Platygaster orseoliae, assembly GCA_030522825.1. Taxonomy (NCBI): domain Eukaryota; kingdom Metazoa; phylum Arthropoda; class Insecta; order Hymenoptera; family Platygastridae; genus Platygaster; species Platygaster orseoliae. The sequence continues at coordinate 12,806 of JAPYZL010168598.1, forward strand.
GAGCAATTTTTTGCAATTTTTTTTAGAGTTATTAAATAAATACCTAAATTAGTTTATATAAATATTACTTTATCTTGAAATAATATTTTAAAAAAATAAATAAATAATGAAGAATGACACTTTTTCTTGTAACCGAAAATTAGAAATTATTATTTAGCTGTCTTTGATTTTTTTTTCCATCAACAATATTATAGACAATATTGTTCTAAATTCAATTCTTATTATGACTGCTTTTTTTTATTTTAAAAAACAAGAATTTGAAAATTTTCGCTAATGCATATAAGACAGTCAGGTTCATTTTTTAGTTATCGCGCATTCTCTTTTGTGCCGATCTTCGCGTCATCCCCATTACTGTGAATACCTACAATGAACAACTTATCACTTTTTTGTGGTATTTTTAAACTGAAAAAATTTTTTATCTATCTTACGAAATATTGAGTAAGGTAAAATAAGTTTCGAAGCGTCTTTTGTGATATTTTACTTCGAAAAACCCCAAAATAAGCAATTCTTATTTTGTTTTGCTCTATTTACTATCGAAATTTTTCAATGAAAATTGCGGGAGTAGAGTTTAGTTTTTGGTATTGTAATTAGATGGGGAAAATAATAGAATAAATTGTCGTTTATTTCTTCGAAAGGAGAACAAGTGATGCAAAAGGAAGTAGGCTGGGTGCGAAATGGGCATAGGAACCCGTGCTTTCTCCAGGTTACGCAAAATTGGATTCTCGGTCGGAACAATGGCTGGGAAGATGTAAACCGAATTGCGCATTTCTCACGGATTCTTTTCGAGTTGTTTCGTCGCGATAAAGCAATTCGCGCCCGAGCACACGTGAAATTGCCTCGCAAACAACGATCTTTCAGACTTTTCTCCACTTTTTCTCGTCTTGAATTCACAATTTCCTTTTTTTTTCTTCTCGTATCGTGGGTTTTAGAAAATGTGTCAAAAGCATGATTTTATCAATTTTTAATGGAGGGAATATACATATAATGTTTTTTTTATTAATATGACTATGAATTTTTAGGGAACAAAATCTAAAATCATCAAAAATTTCAAGTATCCCACACAATTTTCAAAAATCAAACATACTTTTAAAAACTTTTACATTGTCATAAATTGTTACTCAAAAGCACAAATTAATAATAAACTTCTTTGTTCCGTTTCAGGTGAGTCAAAATCATTGTCCTTGCCACGAAGAATTCACCCAACCTCATCGACACTCAAGCATGAAGGTAAAATTCATTACCTCCAAGTTGAAACTTTTTCCACCAGTCGCGATACAATTAATTTTTTACCGAATCCTCTCTAATTTGAATGCAGTAGAGGAAATCAATCAGTGCATTCAGCTTCATGGGAAAACCCAATTTCCGGTGGAAAATTACTCAGCTGAATAATATTGCGCTTTTATTACTTTTGTAGAGGATACGACACTTTCTCTTGAAACCAAATGACAAAATGTTTTTGACATTGATTTAACGAGAAAAACTCGGTCAAACAACAAGTTATTATTATGGTGTCTTCGATTCTTTTTTTATCAATAATATTACAGACAATATTGTTTGAAATTCAATTCTTATTATGACTGCTTTTTGTTATTTTCAAATACAAGAATTTATAAATTTTCGCCAGTGCATATAAGACAGTCAGATAAATTTCTTAGTTATCGCACATTCTGTTTTGTGCTGATCTTCGCATCTTCCCCACTACTGCGAATACTTATAATGAACAACTTATCACTTTTTCGCAGTGCTTTAAAATTGAAAAAAAAAATTTTCTCTGTCTTACAAATTGCTAAGTGAGATAGAATTCGTTTCCAAGCGTTTTTCGTGATATTTTACTTAAAAAACGCCAAAAATTTTACTTTCTGAGGTGAAAGACTTGAGAGGAAAGACTCGAAATGTTTTAGGACCTTATAAAATGGGGTTTTCTGGGCTGGGAGTATCATGACGTGAAAATATGGCTTATGCTCAAAGAGGCGGGTGATGTCGATAAGAATAGCAAGGCATCAAAGCCGTGCCGAGCAATTGGAAGTGATGTTACACGTCGTCGGATGCTTTGCTTTGAAATGCCAAAGCGTGGAGAGGGTTTGGTTTTAAAATGTCTTCAAGATGGACGTACGTGATTTTGAAACACAAAGTTAAAGGTCGAGGAAAAATGAAGGATTTGCTGTTTAGTTATAAAAAATAATCTCATAACAAATGATACACGCAGAGAAAAGAATGTATATCATATCCACGAAAATGGTGATCTTGGACAATCCTTTTAAAAAAGGATGTCACATCCATTTGAAAAGGTAACATACCGTTTTCTTTGACTCCAGAAACATACATATTGTCGTGATGACAAGCTGCAATTTTACTTCACCCTTTTAATAGATATGGCGTAATTTTTTAAAGGTCTCTTCAAAATTAACCATTTTCATGGATGTGACATCAATTTTTTTCTCTCAGTGTATAAATAGGAAAGAGTTAAAAAATTTTTTAGCTGTCCACATATTACGTTATCATATTGAAGAGGGACAAAAATATGAACCGACGTTGAAGAGAAAAAGAAATTTTCTTAAAAAATGACAGAAATTAAAACAGATTTATAATGAGGATTTTTTTTAATGCTATAGTTATTCATAACACGTCATTAGTTATAACAAAGGCTAATTAAAAAATTTATGTAAATAATAAATGGTATTTCCAGTTCTTTGTAAATATTTGATACGTTTTTTTTATTTAGGTAGGATATGGAAAATGAACGAGGAATGAATATTTGAATAATAAGCCTTTTGACAAATTACCGATTCTCAAAAATATGTAACTTAAAAAGTATTTTAAATAAAAATCCCTATTTTCTTGAAAAATTTATAACTCAAAAAGTATTTCTTTCTCTATTTTAAAATGTTGACAGTATATTTTACAAATAATGAACAGAATTTAAAAAAAATCAAATGAAAACAATTAAGGTGCTTTTTGGAAACTGCAATTGTTTATAAATTTGCGAAATTTCTTTTCGAAAATAACTTGAGACAGCTTTTCATCAAACGCAATCGAAAGTTTCAGGGCCAACTAAATATTTTGTAAATTTTGAGAATTTTTATTTAAATTACTTTTTTAGTTACATATAATTAAAAATCATTAATTTTTTTTGAAAATTATGATTGAAATATTTATTTGTCGTTGATATTTCATATCATACTAAAATAAAAAAACACGTGTCAAATATTTTCATACTATAAGAACTGAAACAAAGTTATTTTACTAAAAATTTTTTGTCGTAATGATAATAATTTTTATCAGTATCGTCTAACGTGATTTTTTTCAAGTTATTCATTCACTCATTATTGTATAATAACTGGCACAAATTCAAAAAAAAATTTTATGTTCTTTCAATCATCAGATTATCTCGTTATATAGTTCAAATTCGGTGCAAATTTATTACTATGATTTCACGAACAACTATTTTTCAAATTTTCACAATATCCTACACTGAATAGTAGGGAATTCGTGGGTAAAAAATCTGTCCGTTGAATTTTTCTTCGGATGCATTTCGTGAATAAGTCGCCGACTTTGAAACACAATTCCACGGCAGGTGGTGCCTTTTGCCCCTAACCCTTTTTTCCCCTTTACTTTTTGGCATTTCCGCATCAGCTCCTGCATAAAAAAAACTAACCCACATTGCGAACCCCCCCCCCCCCCCCCCCCCCCCCCCCCCCCACCCCCCACCCCCCCCCCCCCTCTCCCCCCCCCCCCCCCCCCCCTTCCCCAAATGTATTCAAAGCCTTATCACTCGCTCTGAGCTGTTTTTTTTTTTTATCAAGAAGTCAGAAAGAAATTGTTGTTTTCAATTATTATCATGAAATTTTGCAATGGAATGAGAAATCATCATGATATTTTGAAAATTCGACATTGATTCAAATCAGAAAAACCTCTTTTTCATGTCGTTCGAGTGCGAATTCTTCGCTGATTTTACTGGGGTTCGTTTGATGAGTGCGTCACTTTTTTTCTGAGCTAATAGCATTTATGCGCATCTCGTTCGTTCATTAAAGTAATAGTAGACGCGACGACGAACATTGCGTTCATTTCCGGGATCGAATAAAAGCCAGCATCAGTTGTTTAATCTCGTTCTCGTGAGTAAGTCTGGATTAAGTCGGAATTAGGTCAGGATTAGCCTTTTCTACGATTCCCCCACTTCCCCGGAAATGTTTAATACCATTGAAATTTTATTTAATTAATTTAAAGTATCACGTGATTTTAATCGAGAAATTTGTGAATAAGAAATTATAAATATTCTGTTTACAAATGTTTTACAATTGTTTACGATAATAATGTTGCATACGTAGTGAAATAATTTTTAACAGATCTTGAAAATGCAAATTTAGCAGTTTTTTCAAGTTACAGAAATAAGAAAAAAAGGCATAAAAATAGTTTTTGGAAAATTATCATTTTTTATAATAACAAAAAAGCTATAGAACTGATGATGTTTTATTCCTGGAAAACTCTGTTCATTTTTTAATATTTTGTCCATTTTTCAATGAGAAATATCACAGTTATACTGCGAAAATTCGTCATTTTTTTATATTTCCGAATTCACATAAGTTTTGACATGTTTATGAAAATAATTTGAAGAATTTTTTAACTTCGTGACATTTGCTGATTCGGTATTTTCCTGGTTTCCAACATTGATAACATTGTTATTGTAAGAAAATTAAAACGACCAAGAAATCCACAAAAATGTATCAAGTGATGTTTCCAGCAAACTTCAAATATTTAATCATATTCAAAAAATTGCTGTTTTTGTAATCTTGAATAAAAATTCCCCACGTTTTGTTTCGTTTTTTAGCTATAATTCGAAATTTCATAAAGAGCTTGTATTTTCTGAATTGAAATTTGTTTTTAACATCAATTACAAAAATTTCAAGGAATTTTTTTTATTTTGTCAATGAGCATTTAAGCAATGAATGCAATGATTGAAAATTCTGAGTTATTGTTTAAAATATTAGAGATATTTTCTGAAAATATGGGTAACTCACTTATTCAAAATTATTTTATTATTTATTGATTATTCAATTTCTGGAATATATCCTTTATTTAATTAATTTTTTTTGAGGTTTATAGACATAAAATTATTTCAGAAACAAGTGTCAAAATATTGATTTTGGTCTTGCTTTAATACACCATTAAAATTTGAAAAATTCAAGTTGATAATTCGAGCACATAAAATATTTTTTTCGAAAAAGACACATATTTCACTTTATATACACATGAAAATTTCCACAGATTTTCAGTGATTTCGCATATTTTTGAGACACAAAAAAAATTCAACAATATTCAAAATTTCAGATACTTTTTTCTCATTCGAAAACTGTGATTTTTCATAAGAGAAAACTTTTGTTTACTCTTTGCATTCGATGCTAATAGTTTCGTGCAAAAAATTTTCCATTACACACATAAGCAACGACTCATCGTAACCTCATTTTTCTCTCGTTTTTTATCGTCGTTTAGTTGTCCATTTTCAACGTTACCAAGAGAGAAAACAAAGGAATAAAAATGTCCTCAAACATTGTCGACGCAAGCTGTGCAATTACGTGATTAATAATAGCAATTTTCGCGAACAACAGCGGATTCCACTTCGAGTAGAGTATAAATTTAAGAAATGAAGGAATAAACAAGAATTTCATGGATGATAAAAATGTGTAATATGCTGCTAATTAAATAATTAAACGCCTTATAAAGTTAACATTAAACAGAAAATTAAGAAAACTAACATAAATAAACTCGGGATATTTTTTATTATTAAATAGTTAGATCTACAATGAAAATTGATGTTTTCCAGTTACCAAATTCCCGTTATCGCGTTCGCACATATGCAATTTTTTTCGGTATACGCATTCTCAAAGAATATTCGCAAAATCACTCTCGTTACGCACAATAAATCTTGCATCGCTAATTTCGTACGGTTTCAAATAACAGTTTTGCGCTCTCATTCTGTCATTCTCAGTTGTAACAATTTATTTGGAATCCTCAAATCATTTATTTCATAGAATTAGGAAAAATTCACGTTCGTGATAAAAAAAACATCGCAAATCTAGATGCAAAAATTTGTAAATATTGAAAATCAATATTGACGAGGTTTACAACGTTAAAAAATCACAAGAGGATTTTTTTCTGAGATTTACCATCAATGATTTAAAAGCTAAAAATAGTATGAATTCGTAGAATTTGTTTTTACAAGGTTTACAATTTTTTTGGTAAATCTCAGAAAAAAATAAATTATTTCAAGTACTGGTAAAAACATGATTTGTTGATAAATAAACTGATTTTTCAATGCATTTTCATTATTTTTTACGGAATTTCTACCAGAAAAAAGTAAAATGAATCATTTACAATTTTACAATTTTTGAGAGCTGCTTTTAACCCACTGAATTTTCGGTAAAATTTTGGTCAGTAGTTTGAAATTCAAGGAAAAATTTGCTTAGGGAATGCGAAAAATTTGTTCAGCAGTTTTTTCTGGCGTTTGGCCATGCTGCGTCGTAAATACGAGATTAGCAACGTGGTCTGATACGGTTTACCAAAAAGTTAATACTTGACGTACACAAAATGAACTCAAGGTCTTTTCCGGGTTCCGCTTTGCGAATGTTCCACTTCCTTTCTCGATCTGGGAGAGATGCCAACGAAGAATTTTCAGTAAAAGTTGGAAATTCTTTTCAAAGCTCAATTCTTCGATTTCAAGTCTTCAAAAGTTTTGTAGTTATTTGAAGGTTAAATCTCCTCGGAATTCGGGGTGAAATAAATTATGATTCCATGTAAAAATAAAAGAATAGTAATCATGAGTTTCGGAAAATGAAGAGTTCTTTTAAAAAACACCTAAAAAATTAAGAAAGTAGGTGAAAATGAACGAAAATGAGATTGATGAAATCAAGAGGATTTAGGAATTTGAGAAATTGTTTTGACCCAGTGATTATAAAAAAAGTACAAGAATTTACGGAAATGGTCAAAATTTTTAAAAGATTGAACACTAGAGCTTCGAATTCTAAAACTTTAGACAGAAGTTTATAAAAATACGAAAATGTATTTCGAATCATAAACAAACTGAAGAAATGCAAAAATTATTAGAATTCTAGAAAAGAACTGTTTGTTGAAAAATCTGAACTATGAAAATTGAAATTCTAGACTATCGAATTTTGGAAAAAACCTTGTGAAAAATCTATAGAAATATATACTAGAAATTTATTTGAATACATGAAAACACTCAAAAAATACTCCAAATTCGAAATTGTGGTAAATTTCAAGACTTTTCCATCGAATTTCTATAATCAGTGAAAAGAACTAGGTGTACAATTCCAAAATATCTGTAAAAATACAACAAAAATACAAATAAATTGCTAGAATAGGTTCATTATGGAAATTGCTAAAATTCCTGGAGTACTTGAAAAATACATTTATTTTGAGATTTGATGTTTTTTCAATTTCAGTAATAATTATTATAACACTTTTCAATTTCACGAATTTAATAATTTGAAAGTTGAACATTTTTTATATACATTTTTAATTTAATGAAACTATTTTTGTGATTTTTAAGTCATTGAAATTAAAAATTTTTTCAAAAATACCTTCAATAGTTTTATTTGTATTATTTCACGGAAAAAAGGATGAAAAAATGTAGAAATTATGATGATGTAAAGTAATTTCCCATATAAAGTGAAAAATACAATATTTTCAGTATTTTTTTGTATATCAAACTAATTACGATATTTGACATTTTACCATACTGCATGGTAAAAAAAATATATTTATCGCTACGCGGACTATAATTTATGATAAATTCATATAGTACTGTAGAATTTACCAGAATATAGTAATTTTTACAATATTTATAACACATAACTAGGTTTTTTTCTCAGTATGTATTTTGGAACAGAGGAAGTTTAGAACTATTCGAAATATTCTAGATTTCTAGATTTTCTAAATTATTTTATTTCTAGATTTTTCCCCTTTTAGTTTATTTCATTATTAAAAATTTTACGATTTCGAAATTTCTCACAATTTACAGAATTTGAGAATAATTTCTGATATTTTACATAACTTTTTAGAACCTTCAATTTTCCAAGTTTTAAAAGACTCATAGATTTTTATTGGAATCTCTAAAATTATCGGTGATTTTCGAACGTAAAAACATTTTGTGATTTTTTGAAATTTCCACAATTTACGAAAATTGTGGACATATTTCAAGATTCTAAAATTATTGACAATCTTTGCAATTTTCCACGATTTTCACCATTCAACGAAATTACTTTTGAAACTTCAAGTTTATTATTGCCATACTATTTAAAATATTGAAATAATATTATAAATTTTCCTAGAATATAGTAACTTTCCCAGATTGTAATACACTTTTCCTAAAATAAAAGTTTCCCAATGGAAATTTTTCCCCAAGACAATTTTCCCAAATTACATTGGTTCTAAAGTAGATTTTTCCCAAAATACATTTTTTTAGGATATTTCTTTGTCGAATTATATTATTTTGATTTTCATTGTAGTTCTTTCGAAAGTGTTGTTTCGTAAAATAAATGGTTTTTCAAAAAAATAATATAAAAATAGTAGAATAATGATAATAATAATAACAAGAATTATAGCAATAATGATTAATAATAATAATAGAAATAACAATAACAACAATAGTATAATTAATAATAATAATATTAGGTGCGCAACTAAGTTCTCGCTGTTTTTTCGATAAAAATGTATCTTTATTATAAAAAAAACTCTTACATCTGAATCATTCAAAGTATTGC
>JAPYZL010168626.1:0-23720 GCA_030522825.1 Platygaster orseoliae
TTTTTTTTTTATTTTCATTGTGATATTCATTTTTTTTTTCTTTTTCTTTGTGATTTTCATTTTTTTTCATTTTCTTTTTGTTTTTCTTTTTTTTTTTTTTCTTTTTTTTTTTCTTTTTTTTTTTTTTTTTTGTTTTTTTTTTTTTTTTTTTTTCTTTTTTTTTTTTTTTTTTATTTTTTTTTTTTTTTTTTTTCTTTTTTATTTTTTTTTTCTTTTTCTTTTTTTTTCATTGTGATTTTCATTTTTTTTTTTTTTCATTTTCATTGTGATTGTCATTTTCTTTCATTTTCATTGCAATTATCATTTTTTTTTATTTTCATTGTGATATTCATTTTTTTTTTCATTTTCATTGTGATTTTCATTTTCTTTCATTTTCATTGTGATTTTCATTTTTTTTATTTTCATTGTGATTTTCATTTTTTTCATTTTCATTGTGATTTTAATTTTTTTTATTTTCATCGTGATTTTTATTTTTATTTTTTTTCATTTTCATTGTGATTTTCATTTTTTTTTCATTTTCATTGTGATTTTCATTTTTTTTCATTTTCATCGTGATTTTCATTTTCATTTTTTTCATTTTCATTGTAATTTTCATTTTAATTTCCTTTTTTTTATTTCATTGTGATTTTCATTTTCACATTCATTTTTTTTTTTTATTTTCATTGTGATTTTCATTTTCATTTCCTTCTTTTTATCATTTTCATTGTAATTTTCATTTTTTTTTCCATTTTCATTTCAATTGTTTTTTATTTTCATTGTGATTTTCATTTTCATTTTTATTTTCATTTTTCACTTTCAAATGAAAATTTACTCCGAGTGACCATTTCAAATTCTTTATAACATTAAATAACGAGGAACGGATCAGAGTAATGTTTTTATATTTAAACATAATCCAACATTTTAACACTTTTCCTAAAAACACTCCCTCCGATTCAATCAAAAATTTTTCCACAATCAACCAAACCTGCTTCCCTACAAATCAATCGTTCCCCGAATGTATCATAATTGCAAAAAGTCGCAGCCCATTTTTTCGTTTCCGAGATTGAATATCGTACGTGGCAGCGAATTATCGTAGGCGTTGAATTAAATATAAGGGGTGATTTCCGTCGGGCAGGGGATGCGTATCGAGGCGGTTGTGCTATTAATGTCACCGACCCCCCTCGAGACACGGAGCGTGGACACCGAAGAGAGGGGTGCATTCGTAATCAAGCGCCCTGGCCAAGCAGCCAACGAGATAATAAAGCATCATCCCCGAAAGTTGTATGATTTCCCGAAAATCATCCCCGAGGAGATTGCAGCCGGCGACGGCGGAACCGACTAAATAACGCCGTCGCAACCTTTAAACGGCTCAAAGTCGTTGGAAGCTTATCAACGGCAAAGTTTATTTTAAACTTCAAAAGAAAATTCCAAAGGCGTCACCTGGGAAATTCATTGACTGCACATTAAAGAAACAGGAAATTAATTACCCCTGGAAAAGGGGCATGTATCGGACTCTTTTGCCACGTGATTTCTCAATTAACATTATTGGATAAGGCAGTTTCGAGAGCGGGCTCTCGGGGAAAAACTGTCAAAGGACGGACGTAACGACATTTCCGTTTTAATTAACGCGGAAAATGGAAATTGGGACGGGTCATGTAGTTACTAAATAATTGTTTTTTTTTTTTCAAACTAGGTGAAAAGAGTTTTCTTTCCCTTTTTTTTTCTTTGATTTTGTTCTTGAATGGTTTCAGTTATAACGATGTTTGAAAGTCGAATTTTGACTGAACACGTAATAAAAGGATATTATGTTTTTCAAGTTTTCTTAGATATTAGTCTCTACTTTCGAAATTTCAACGCTGACGAGTAATTATTGAGGTTTTTTTCATTATACAGTACACTCTTCGACAGTTCCCGCTTCGACACTTCCTGCTTCTTGATTCCCCTGCGCTCGCTTGTCCCCACTCTTGCTTTTTCTCACTCGCACACGACACGGCGCGACTACTTGGATACACCCACAGTACATTTATGTGCTGTCCTTGAGTCGCGAGAGTGAGGGCATTCTGACAGTTCCTGTCTGCTTCTCCTACAGCCCCGAAAACGGGAAGTGTCGAAGAGTGTACTGTACTCAAAGAACGAAAGAACGTCAATTTTACGTAAGTTTACAGTTATTTGTTATCTTTAAAAAATACGCTCTGCATCAACACAATGTTACAGAATAAAATTTTTCCGCAGAAAGAGCTTTTTTTAAATTTCTTTCATAAATTTTTTTTACTGCCACAGCACAATCATTCCCCATAAAATCCCATAGCATACTTAATTACTAAAATACCATAAACACTCTGCCAAATCACCAAAACTCATCCCATTTCAAACCCCGCATTTTCACCACCACCGTCATACATCACCGTAAATTTTTACTCTTAAACAATAGACAACAAATTACATTCTATAATGAAAATCCGATGCAATAAATCACGAATTCAACACGCTCGTTCATTACAACACCTCGTGGCTCTCTAAAAAAAAGCACTTACAGTTGTCTATTGGGGCTAGCCGACATCGGGAACAATGAAGTCTGATATTTGTGCGTAGCATGATTCTTTTATGAGGCAGACCCTCGCAGCGTATTAATTAGAGGCGCTTGCTTGATCTCCTCTTAAAGCATCTGCGAGGTCTTGCCTTAAAGTACACCACAGGGCGGTCTGGCAAATTCACTGCTCGGATTTCCCGTAGCCAGACGTGGGTTCAGTGCGCCGTGGGGGTAATTATTCAAACGGCATCCCTTGCGGCGGTGGAGCCTCGCAAGAGTATCGGAGAGAACGCAAAGTGAAAAGAGAACGCAGCGAAAGAGAAAAGCGCCGCGACGTATCGTCTATCAAGTTTAGCGACATTGCTAAACGCGTCCGAGCGGTTACAGATCAATGGGCATTGGGTGCCAGCTTTTTTCCCCGTAACATCAATCGCGGCTGAATAAACAATGCGTCAAGTCGCCCAACGTCACTTGCCCCAATTTCCACTCGTGGCGTTAATTAAAACGAAATTGTTGCGACGGACGTTCGTCAGTGAATTTTTTTTTATTTTTTGTAGTTGCAGTATTTGCATCTCCAAGTGTTTTAGAGATTTATACCTTTTTTTTGGTTGGTGTGTACGTGGGCTGAAATTATGTAATATGCATAAATTTGACTAGATTTTTGGTCAGTTTTAGTCAGATATTTATGAACTTTGTCTCATTGTCAGTATTTAGCACCATTCGTGGGGTTAATAAAAATGAAATTGTTGCGACTCACGTTCGTCAGGGAGTTTTTTTTTAGTTTCAGTGTTTAAATTTTCAAGAATTTGAAAGATTGAAATTTTTTTGATAAAATATGTACGTAGACTGAAATTATGTAATACGCAGAAATTCGGCTTGATTTTTTGTTAGTATTAGCCAGATATTTATAAATTTTGTCATATTGTCAGTATTAAGTGCAATTCGTGATAGTGTTAGTACAACATCGGTCCAAATAAAATTATACAGATAATTTTCTTTTTATTTTTTTAAAAGTGTTGGAATATTGTTTAAATAAATATTGTAAATATAATTTACAAATATTTCGACATATCATATTATTACGTTATACACATTATTATATTATATCTATTATTATATTATATAAATTATTATAATATTTTTGTTTTAATATTATATATATTATTATTATTTAAACGTATTATTTAAAATGGATATGCAATAATTAAATTTCATAATTTTTTTCATATTGCGTCACTATTAAAAGCTTTTTATTTGTGTCCAGAAAAAAATCTTTAGTTCCGACAACCATTTATTTGGTAAAATATGGACCAAACAAATTTTTAGATATTACAACTAAAGTTTTCACCATGACTACTAGTTTACAATTTTCATAACGAAAACTATAGTTGAAATGAACAAAAATTTGGCTGTCACATCCAAAACTTTGATTGGTCCATATTCTATTCCACTAAATAATTTGGTTACTGTAACTCAACATTTCTTTTCGTGTGGCTAAAAAATTGCCGAATATGCGTTTATATAGGCTCAATATCAAGAAAATATTTTGTCATAAAATGAATTCTCACATCTTTTGATTTTGAGATATTTTGTGATTCGTGAATCTTGTAATCACATTAAAATATAAAATATAAAAAAATCACATTATGTAATTTTTATAAATTTGAATCATTTCTTCGAAATTTAGAAATTTGTTAATTCATTCAAAAATTAAATGAAAAATTGAATTTTATAAATTCGTGGAACAATGTAATTTTGTGACATTTTGTAATTTAATAATTTTGTAATCTTTCGTTATTTTGCGATCTTGTGTTTACTCCTTATTTTGTAAATTTATGTTCATATTTCATATTTGAAAATTTTTTCTTATGTATATTTCGTGTATTTTTGAAACATTTTCTTATTCTTTGAAATTTAGGAATTTTATAGAATTAAGCAATCCATTTAAAATTTTTATTTTCTGAATTCGTTAAATGATCATTTTGTGACATTTTATGATTTATAAAATATGTAGCATTTCGTTATTTTGCCATTTTGTGTCTACTTTTGATTTTGTATTAAATTTATGGACATTTCTCACTTTTAATGATTTTTTCCAATTCGACAATTTTGTGTAATTTCGTAATATTCACTATTTTTTTACAATGTATGAATTTTGTTAAATATTGTTATTCAGCGAAAAATTGTAATTTTTTCAATTCGTGGAACAATGTTATTTTGAGCAATTTCATAATTTTTTAATATCGTTACATTTCGTTCATTTGCCAAATTTTGCGATTTTGTGTCAATTTTCGATTTTCAAAATTTATGTAAATTTTTCACTCATAGAAATTTCTCAAGTATAGAATTTTCAAAACTTCATGCCATTTTTTCATTTTGTGTCGTTTCGAAATTTCGATGCACTTTGTGATTTTGTAGAATTTTTTATAACTTTTAGATGATCCATGATTAGATAGAGTGTGTTTCAATTTTTAGTGAACTCCACTTTGTGAAACTTCTTATGTCCTTCGATAGTACAATTTTTTACCAATAAAAGTATTATTCTTAACTATGAAGAACTGATCGTGATACAGTAGATAAGCTAAGCCTGTTCTGATCCAGGGCTCCTCGGAGCAAGAACCGGCTTAGCTAATCTACTCAAAACTTTTTACATATGGTACTATGGTAGTACACAATAAGTTTCACTGACAATGAGTGAAATTTTTGAGAAAAATTTCTATTCGTGTTCAACAAAAATTTCTTAATCGAATGATTCGTCACATCTTGTGATTTTGAGAAATTTTGTGATTCGTAAATCTCGTAACCTGGTGACAGTATGTGATTTTTATTTATTTGACTTTCTCATGTACTTTTGTAACATTTTCTAATTCTTTGAAATTCAGAAATGTCGTGATATTTTGTTTTATGAATTCGTGAAATAATGTATTCTTGTAGCATTTTATAGTTTATCAATTTTGTAATGCTTCGTTATTTTGCGATTTTCTGTGTATTTCTGATTTTGTAAATTTATGTACATTTGTTACTTTTCAAGATTTTTTTCCAATTTGACAATTTATTGTGCTTTTGTAATAGCTTCTACTTTTTTTATTTTAAAAAATTTTTAACATATTGTAATTCAGCAGAAAATTGTATTTCTCTTTATTCGTGGAATAATGTAATTTTGAAACATTTTATGACTTTTAATCTTGTATCAATTCATGATTTCCAACATTAATATCAATTTTCTAAGTATAGAGATTTTTTTCAGTATATAAATGTCTAAATTTCAAGACATTTTTTTTTGATTTTGTGTATTTCCGAAATTTTGAGGCATTTTGTGATTTTCTGAAATTTTTTAGAACTTTTATATGATCCACGATTAGATAGAGTATGTTTCAATTTTTAGAGAACTTCACTTTGTGAAACTTCTTATGTCCTACACTAGTACAATTAAAAACCAATCATAGTATTATTTTCAACTATAAAGGACTGATTGTGATACAGTAGATGAGCTAAGCCTGTTCTGGTCCAGGTGTCCTAGAAGCCAGAACCTGCTTAGCTGCTCTACTCAATACTTTTCAAAAATGGTATTATAGTACGACATAATAAGTTTCACTTATTGTAAATAAAATTTCTGAGGAGAATTTCTATTTGCGTTCAACGACAATTTCTTCATCAGAAAATCGTGTTTTACGCCGTTATCAAAATATTGGAACCCTTCAAGTGTCGCGAGATGAATCGATTTTTCCTCCAGCTATTTCCAATCGACCCCATCATCTGTTTCACAAGCCCAATACCGCTTCCAAGCTCCGGCGTAACACGCACATTCGAAACTCGGAGCACCCCTTCATCGTCTTTTTCTCAATAGGGGTCTGAGAGTAAGTTCGCAGGCGCTCGCAAGACTCGTTTCAAGTCTTATCACGTCGTCGATGAATGGTCTGACGAGACTTACCGAGACTTGGCGAGACAATCGCTGGGGAAATCTGGGACCTTGGTGATCTACCTCCCACCTTTAACGTCATATTTTTCCTCTGCCCTTAAACGCTTCATCTCTTTCTCCTCAATTTTTATTGTGTCCGTACTTACGCGTGCGGTGGTTCGTGCACTCCGGAAACGGATTTTCCGAAATTCGAACATTTCTTAAAGTAAAAAATCTGAAATATAAAAAATAAATCTTTATAGCGAAAGATAGATCCCCGTTTTGGATACTATTCTAGTGCGGTCTAGGAAAAGGTAGGGAAAAAAGAATTTGAAGGAAAAATCGAAGTGGCATTATTTGTGAAAGCCCGCCACCGACAAGAAAATAAATATTGTCGAAGAGAGGGCGCGATAATACAAGCTGTAGGTACTTTACTGGCGTTGGAGGTGCTGGAGCATCCGTTATTGGAACGAGTCTATTTACGAACTATTTTCACCTCCATCCTCACTTACGTGAAATCCGGAAACGTAATTCGTGCGTAACACGCGAATGAGTCTTTTTTTTACACGCCATTTCACCATGCCTGCAACGCGGAAAATTCGAGGAATCTGGGCTTTCCTGTTTTCCAGCTCAAAGGAAATAAAAATAGTTTTAAACTAAAATAAAGTTTATGTCCTCATCAATCGATGAGATGCAATACCCGATTTATCGGGAAAAGCCGAAATTCATTTAGAATTCGCGCTCCATCAAAGCCGCGACCGGCTTATTCCGCGTGAAAAATATTTCCCCCCCGGCTTTTGCGAAAAGTTGGGAAGTGTAGCGGTGCAGAAGATGACGCTCATTTTCGACTGCGAGAGGTTCACGAAAAATTTCACCGTCTCGCGATCCGCGGGGAAAAGATGAAAGATGCATCAAGGATCCGAGGATTTAGTTGTATTCTATTCAGCCACTTTATTCGGGGACTTGTCACTGATTTACATTTCCATCGGCTGCGAGGCAGCATCTGGCACGCCGCCGGCTATTCCTATATACACGGGCGCGCCATCAGCGAACCCTTTCCTACCCTTTTCACGACTTATCCAGACTCAGCTAAACCTCCATCTTCGCCTTCCTACCGCCCGTAAACTTCCCGATCCTGTCTGTTTCTTTCTTGTCTTCTTCTTCCACAACCACGCGAAATCCCCAGTTTCGAGAAATCTTTACATGCTCTACTTATTTTGCTTCTTCTTTCAATCGATTATCATTACTGTCGATAAAATTTAATTTAAATATGCATGAATAATAATAAATAATACTTTTATGTAGAATAATGTAAAGCAGCATTATATGTTAAAATCAACAATTGCAATTACAATAATTACAAGGACAAAAGTGGTTTGGTTACAGCAACTATTGATTTAGTAAAATATGGACTTACCAAAGTTTTAGATACTACAACCAAAACTTCTGTAAGAGCAGCAAATACTCAATTTTTATGACAGGTACTTAGGTTGCAACAACCAATTATTTGGCTAGCGTACCTAAATTTTTGGTTGTTCTACCCAAAACTTTCGTAAGCTCATATTTTACCAAATGAATGGTTGCTGTAACCGAAAATTTCTTGTTGTGCAATCGAAAAAAAGAATTGGCTGTTTTAGTGAGAATATGTGCTGGTAAACACAACAAATACCCAGTTTCTCGAAATCTTTACATGCTGTACTTATTTTGCCTCTTTTTTTAATCGATGATCATTACTGTCGATAAAATCTAATTCAAACATACTTTCATAACTATATATCATACTTTTATTTAAAATAATGTAAAGCAGTAGCGTATGATCAAATCAACAATTACAATTACAATAATTACAAGGAGATAAATGGTTTGGTTACAACAACCATTGATTTAGTAAAATATGGACTTACCAAATTTTTAGGGTTCAATTTTTATGACTGATACTAAGGTTCCAATAACCAATTATTTGGTTATCTTATCTAAAGTCTTGGTTGTACTACCCAAAACTTTTGTAAGCTCATATTTTACTGAATGTATGGTTGCTGTAACCGAAAATTTCTTATCGTGCAATCGAAAAAAAGGATTGGCTGTTTTAGCAAAAAGATGTGCTATTTTGACACAACTTGCTAGAACGAATTTTTTTCGCAGCAGGAAGTTAATTTTGTTGTTGTCCTAATAAATATTTTTTGTTGTCAGAGGATAATCATCATGAATAAAGTTTTATTGCATGTTTGTTAATATAATTATTTATTTTATAAAGGTTTGCAGTATTTATATTGATTTTTACATAAATCATGAGATTTCAATAATGTAGAATTCAAGGTTCATCAGATGTTTCGTATTTAGAATCCCAGTTTCTCGAAATCTTTACATGCTTTACTTATTTTTCCTCCTGTTTCAATCGATGACCATTACTGTCCATAAAATTTAATTTAAATATACCTAAATAAATATGAATGATACTTTAATTTAGAATAATTCAAGGCAGTAGTGTATGATCGAATCCACAATTACAATTACCACAATTACAAGGAGAAAAATGGTTTAGTTACAGCAACCATTGATTTAGTAAAATATGGACTAACCAAAGTTTTGGGTACTACAACCAAAACTTTTGTCATAGCAGTTAATACTAAATTTTTATGACTGTCATTTTGGTTGCAAAAACCAATTATTTGGTTATCATACCCAAAGTTTTGGTTCTTCTACCCAAAACTCTTGTAAGTTCATATTTTCTTGAATGAATGGTTACTGTAACTGTTTGTAAATTTAATAAGTTTAAATCCACGTTATGAAATTTTAATATTTTTTTTATTTTATCATATGTATTTCCTTAACTATAAATATTTTTTTATTAATATTATGAAAAAATATATAGTTATAATAAATTGTTCATAATAAATTTAATATTTGAAATAAAAATTAATATCAATAAATATATAATGTATAATTTTTATAAATAATATGGATGGAAATAATTATATTTATTTATATATACTTTCTTTTTTTTAATAAAAATATTAATTTAATAATAATAAATACAAATTATAAAATTATAAATTTAATGATAAATTTCTCATCGTGCAATCGAAAAAAAGGATTGGCTGTTTTAGCAAAAAAATGTGCTGTTTCAATAGAACTTGGCAGAACGAATTTTTTTCGCAGCAGTATGTTAATTTTGTTATTACTCTAACAAATGTTTCTTGTTGCGAAAGCATATAATGATTATGAATAATGTTTTATTGAATGTTTGTTATTACATTTATTTATTTGAGGAAGATTGGCAGCAATTAAATTGATTTTGATAAGAATCGTGATTATTAGGTAATGTAGAATTCAAAGTTAATCAAATTTGTAAATTATAAAATTTGTAAGTTTATAGATTATTAGTACTTTTAGTATTGTTCCAGTTTTTGAGTTATTTGAACACTCAATATAAGTTTTTGACATTCTTATAAGTTTCTAACATTTTAAGCCATCCTTATATTTTTCAGAATGGGTAGACTTATATGATTTTCCAGGTTAACATGTATGTATATTTTTTTTATTTTTATGTTTTTTATTAATTTTATTCATATTCATTAATTAAAATTATTACTATATATTTTATTATTTTTTCTTCATATTAAAAGTTAAATTTTTTTTAAATAATTTTATTCGTATTTATAGAATTCGTAATGATTTTATTCATTTTCATAGAATTTTATATGATTTTATTCATATTTATAGAATTTTTAATGATTTTATCCATATTTATAGAATTTTCAATGATTTTATTCGTATTTATAGAATTTTTTATGATTTTATTCATATTTACAGAATATTTTGTCAGAATTTTTATTTATTTTATTCAAAATAATTTTTGTTTATAAATTTTCTTTATAAATTTTCTATAAATTTCATTTTTTTAATAATTTTTTTCATTAATAATTATGCTATTATTCAATATCCGCATATTTATTAATTAAAAATTTTGAATAATTTTTTCCATTATTTGCTTATTTTCTTAATCAATGTTAATAATTTTTTCATTTTATCAATATTTTTATAGATTTAATAATTTTTTATCAATTTTTTAATAATTTTGATTATTTTACAAATTTTTGCATAAACGTTACTTTCTCAGGCCTTTATTATATTCATAGATATATTTTTTATAAATTTTATTCATATTTATAAAATTCGATGCTTTAGAATCCAGAATGTTCGTGATTCTGAATATTTGAATCAATTTTTTAGAAAATGATACTTATATAGTACAGCGTCCATTTCTGACACTTTTGTTATACAATATTCTATTTTTTTCCATAATTATACAATTTCATTATTACTGCAGTGTTTTTATTAATTCATAAATTCATTGTTAGAAAAATATTATCTAGTATTGAAGATTTTAAAGAATACAAAGTACTCTTGTGAATTGATGATAAGATATGTACCCTTCATATAAAATATCCACTTTCTGGCTAGAATATTCTGTATGAAAATTCGGTTTTCTTAAAATAGGGTACATTGGATTTTGCTAATTTTTTGCATAGTCAATCTTTGACTTGTATAAAAATTGAGCGATAAAAATCGTGAGGGAGCAATAATCTCGAGAGATACGAATTTTTATTTTAACTACTAGCTTAATCCACTTTTTGGCGACGACACTATTCATGAACATTAGGTTTTCTCAAATGTGCGAACCTTGGATTTTGCTGATTTTTTGCATATTCAATCTTTGACTGACTGTCATGATAATTAAGCAATAAAAATCGAGGGGGAGTAATTTATTCGCGAGGAACGAATTTTTATTTCAACAACTAGCTTAATCATATTTCTGGCGAGAAAATTCTGCATGAAAATTCGGTTTTTTCAAATCCGGGATCTTGGATTCTGCTAATTTTTTGCAAAGTCAATCTTTGACTTACTTAAAAAAAATTGAGCGATAAAAATCGTGAGGGAGCAACAATCTCGAGAGAATCGAATTTTTATTTAAACTACCAGCTTATAATAATATAATAATAATATAATAGAATCATTATTATAATTATACTAGTTTTCATATTAATTTTTTGTGAATAGTTTCTAGTACAAATTATAAAGATCTGGTTATCGGAATCAATTAAGCTGTTGTTTAAAAAAAAATCTCAAAATAATCAAATTTCTCTGAAAGGTTTAATCACTCATTTTGCTCAAAGCCTGCGTCGATTTTTCTGGCTTAGTTGATATTTCTACCGAGCTCTCCAATATTATTTATATCGCAGCTACTTTTTTTGCGGCTTAGTCGTCTTAAGACGCTGAGGTCGCTAAATGGATTCACCTGCATTACCGCGTCAGTCTAAATACAGCTAAGTCTGCCGACGACATCACCCTTTGTACTCACGATACTTTTCAAAAACCATGCATTATTTAGTGCATTCATGAATTCACGCGAGGACTTGCAACTTTTTGCATAAGTTTCCAGACTTTGTACCTTATGCAGAAGCGTTTTTCATAAGCCGTACTTTCTTTTTTGCCCTTCCTTTCAACAGATTGATCACGAATGCAATTGCCTCATTAAACTGCTAATTTTAAAGTGTTTCTCCTAAAACGAAACACACAAATTGTGTGTTTTTAAGAACGTCCTAAAATAAAATTATTGGATGATAAAATGTGACGTTATCATATTTGGAAATTTTCGTTTCTGGTCTTGGAGGCCATGAATTATTTATTTGTAGAGATGTGTTACGTGAATTTTATTTTCAGGTGGAAGTTCATATGCTATAATTTCAAGTTTTTTTTTCTTTTTTTGAGTTATAGGATATTTCGAACTAATGAATATATTTTCAAATAAAATTTAATGAAGATTCTTGGTATTTATATAGTTTCAGTTATTTTAGAGATCACATTGCAGATTTAAGGATTTGACGCTCTCAAATACAAGTTCAATTGTTATTTAGTATTTCCATATATTTTTCATTAAAATTTTTTCCATTAGCATACAGTTATTTTAAAATTAATAAAACTTTCGGTATTTTTTAAAAAACATCCTAATTAAATGAATTAAAAGTATTTGTTTTGAACAAAAAAAAAATATCTGTCTAATTTAAATGTAATATTTAAACTGCTAAAATGTTAAAAATTCTCCTTTTCGTAGCATTCGTGAATTTTTAAGATTTTTTGTGCAACACCAAATTCAAAAATGAAAGTCTTCAAATAAAAGATCAAAAACGATTTAAACCTAAAAAAAATTTAAATTCAAATTTAAATTAAAAAAAATTTCACCTAAAGGTTTGTTTCTGCATTCGCTCTTGACGAGTATCAAAGAATTTGTGAAAGGATTCTCGGAATATCAGAATGCTGTATGTTAATAAGGGCCTGAGAAATTTGAGAAAGTAACGTTTATGCAAGAATAAGCAGACTGAAATTTCATTTCTTCCACATGGCAGATGTGAGCTCCTGTGATATATTATCACGAGAACAGTCGTTTATGGAACATTTTCACTTTTCTGAATCGACTTTTGTAAGTGTTCAAGTAACGAAAATCTCTTCGAAAACACAGCTTCGAAAAAATGATAAATTTCAGAAAATCTTAAGCTAAGTTCTATGAAATAAACGATCTTAAAGTAAAATAATTGAAAAATGAACACATTTCCGAAATATGGCTTCAATTTTTTACTGTAAATAGAAAAAGAATTTTTTATTTTTTGCATATAATTCTTATAATTGAAGGAATAAAATAATTTTTCTACATTTAAAAAGAATTTTGAACAAAAGTAGCTAAGAAAAATTATTTTATACACAAATTATAAGAATGATTTATGAAAAACCAGAAAGTTTTATATTACTAATTTATATGGGTAAATGGCCTAATAATCTGAATAAATAATGTTCATTTAGGTAAATGATTTTTTTTGCCCTTATCATTCCAAAAATGCAGCTTTAAAAAAAGATGAATTTAAGTAAAGTCTTATGCTAACTCCTATCAAAAAAATTATCTCAAAGTAAAATAATAGAAAAATCAACATATTTCTTAAATATGGCTTCAATGTTTTACTGAAAATAGAAAACAATTTTTTACTTATTTTTCGATAATAATGTTTATTATTGAAGAAATTATATAGTTTTTCTACTTTAAATAAAGGTTTTGAACAAAAAAGCTAAGAAAAAATATTTCACACACAAATAATAAAAATTATTTACGAAAAACCAAAAAGTTCTATATTTCTTATTTATCTTGAATCACTCCTTTAAAAAAATAATATTACAGTAAAATAATAGAAAAAACCAACATATTTCCGAGCTATGGCTTGAACTTTTTACTAAAAATGGAAAAAGAATTTTTTAAAATATTTTTTGCAAATCATTCTTATAATCGAAGGAATTCAGTAATTTTTTTACATTGAAAAAAGATTTTTAACAAAAGCAGCTAAGAAAAATTATTTTTTACACAAATTATATGAATTATTGAAGAAAAACCTAAAAGTTTTATATAACCAATTCATCTAAAAAGATGGCCGAAGAATTCGAATAATAATGTTCATTTAAGTGAATGATTTATTTTGCACATAATATTCAAAAAATAAAAATTTTCATATTAACGTATTTCAAAAAAATGGCTTAAATTTTAAACTGAAAATATGAAATGTTTTTTTTTTATTTTTCGTATATGTATAATTCTTATAATTAGAGAAATCATACAGTTTTCCTAGTTTCAATAAAGAATTTGATCAATAGTAGTTAAAAAAATTTTTTTTTCTACACAAATAATGAGAATTATTCACGAAAAACCGAAAAATTTTGTATTTCTGATTTATTTAAAAAGATGGAAAAATAATTTATATGAATAAAATTATTCAAATAGATGTTTTTTATGCGCCTATCTCTCTGAAATAGCAGCTTTGAAAAAATGATAAATTTAAGAAAATCTTATGCCAAGTCCTCTCAAAAAAACCATCTACAAGTAAAATAATAGAAAAATCTACCATATTTACGAAATGAAGCTTAAATTTCTTACTGAAAATAGAAATTGATTTTTATTTTTTATTGTTCCTATTTTTATTGTTCGTTATTATTTTGTTTATATTCATATTGTACGTATTTTTATTGTTCGTAATTATTCGTAAATAATTCTTATAATTGGAGGAATAAAATGGTTTTTTAACTTCGGATGAAGATTTTTAAAAAAAGTAGCGAAGAAAAATTATTGTTATTCATCATTACTATATTATTGTACTTATTATTCCAATGTATGCTGTTCGTAATTATTTTACTTATATTTGTATTGTTCGTAATTAAACGTAAATAATTCTTATGATTGGAGGAATAAAGTAGTTTTTCTACTTCAAATGAAGTTTTTTGATAAAAGTAGCTAAGAAAAATTATTGTTATCATTAATTACTATATTATTGTAATAATTGTTCGTATTTATACTGTTCTTAATTATTTTATTTATATTTCTCTTGTTAGTATTTTTACTGTTCGTAATTATTCATAAATAATCACTTTATTGGAGAAATAAAACAGTTTTTCTACTTCGAATGAAGATTTTGAATAAAAGGAGCAAAAAGAAAATTATTTCACACACAAGTCATCCGAATTATTTACGAAAAACCGAAAAATTGTATATTACTCATTTATCTGGAACGATGACCAAATAACTCAAATATATAATGTTTATTGAAGTAAGTGATTTTTTTTTATCATTTCCTATGTGGATTTTCAAGAAATCAACTTCGAAAATTGATCGTCATACAACATATAATATTTTGTAATTAAAATTACTTCTCTTCTATTTTTCTCGGAATGTAGGTCACACTATTAGCAATACGCGATCCATCTTAGTATTCCGAATCTTTGAATTTCAGTCTGCAGCGACCATGAATCGCGTGAGATTCATATCAAACTAGAAGACACACTGCGCCTTGCTATACGTGGGCAACGCTATCTCGAAGCATTCATAGTTCACTACCTTGAATCTCGCCGGGGTAATAATCAATCGCAATCCTCGATAATCTAGGGAGCGCATTAAAACTATCGGTCGCATCGGGGTCTGGGCCTTTTTGATGATTTCAAAATCGTGCCGATGCAAATCGGCCAACGCGGATATTGAAAACAAGCGGGTCCTGCAGCGAAGGACTATTAGAGACGGAAGTAGATGCACAGGGCATAAGGGTATCGCGGAAGATTCATCGTTACGTCGTCTTTAATATTCCGTATCGCCCGAATCGCTAATTCCTAGCGTCCCGCTGGGCTAACTTTTTTTCGTTCATATGGAATGAGATACGGCTGTAGAAAATACCTTGTTTCCCATGAAATTCATTCGTTAGGCGAAGGTTAGTTGCAGGAATTTTTTCCGTACTTGAAGTTTTTGAGGAGGTTTGATTGTAGTTTCGGAAATCGAAAACAGAGGAAGTCGAAAAGAATGTAAGTCGATTTTTTGGGGCGATTTTACCGTTAAATTTGATTTTAGGAAACATGTCAGGAGTTGTGAAGTAAAATTCATTTGTCTATAACTGGAACGCTTGGAAAAAACTCGAACGTCATTAATTCAAAGACTTTGGCGAATGAAAGTCCGGTCCAACCGCCACCCCCTCGAAATCACGAGCCTCTCGACTCTGCATACGCGGCTCGTTACTGGCTACTCTCTTCCCCGAGACGCGCGCCATGAATCTTATCCTTACGCCCGACTCGTTAAATCTCACGGTCATCAGTATCCAGCTGTACTTCATTAATCGTGCCGAGTACAATGCGCTTCGGCCGCACGCTCCCCGCGCATTGTGCAATTGGAAAGAAAGTACGGCGAATAAAATACGCGACGCCAGATGCCCGACGAGCAAGTCAAATCCTCGGCGTTGTACTTTCTTGGACGTGCCGAGACCGGATTTTTATAACGCGATAGCAGCCGCTTTTCAACCGCGCCTTTTTCGCCTGGAGGATCACTTTTTAACGCTCCCTTTTTTGTTGTCTCGCATATTTTTCCACCTCGTTTAGATCGCCGGCCTGGAATCCTTTGCAGTCATGGAGACGTTATTGCCCCCGCGATTTTTGGCTTTCCTTGGGAAATCTTCAAGCTCTGCTTGATGTAACGTTGCACCTGTGTTCGGCGAGCACCTGTCGAACACGCCCTGGGATTTTTGTTCGGTGTTTCACGGACGATCATTCGTATAATTACGACGCCTTGTATCGGCTACTGTTGATGCTGGCTTTAATTACAAGCTGCTACCTGATAACGCACTTTCGAAATGACAAAGTGTCATGTTCGTGGTTCGGTTTTGTTATTAATGCGAGGTTTGTTGGTAATGGTAGTTTGAAGGAATTTGTGTAGAGATGATTTTAAATTGTGTCAATTGTAAGTTATTGCTTTTGGAGTTGAATTGATCCAGGCACTCAGGATTTTTTGTTTGATTATTGTGTTACAGAATAATATCAAAACTTATTATAGTGAATAAAATGAATACACAATAGACGAAGTTATGCGAAAAACACTTTATAAATAAATATTGTAATAAATAAAAATAACTTCAAATGTACCTACTGAAATATAGAGATCATAACTAATAGCACTGAAAATTGAACACAACAATATTTCTAGTTTCAAAAGAATTTCATTTTGATAGAAAACTACAAATATAAGTTGCATTTCAGTTGCAGCAAATAGTTTTAATGCAATAAATAACGAGTTACAACTTCAATCTATGAAAATGCTGAGACTCTGAAAAAATTTGAAATTGAGAACATCAAATTCTATAAATTTACATAGAAATTTATATAAATAATACAAATTATTTTGAATCGCAAGAACTCTGAAAAGGTATTAAAAATAACAAAATTCTGTGGAAGCAGTGTTTTCTCCAAAATCTGAAGAAAACCTAGGATCCATGAAATATCGGATTTTTAAACATCATGTTCTGAAAAACGTACAAAGCAAATAATAATAATAATAGAAATTTTCTAAAATACTAGAAAATTCGATAAAATTAAAAAAAAACACACACAAAAAACTACGAAAATACCATAAATCTATAAAAACAGTAAGAAATTCTATTGATTTAATTCCATTAGATATCTATGAAATTTCTGAATATCCATCGAAGCTGGAATTTTAAAGCGTTGAATTCGAGAAATTTATATTGCAATCTACAAAAATAATAAAAATTTTAAAAATTACTAATGAATCCTTAAAAGTGTTATGAATACCAACGAAGTACAAGAAATAGTAAAAATCTATGAATACTTAAAAACTGCGTATGAATAAACTTTCTCCAAAATTAAAAAAAACCTTGAAAAGAAATATATTTACAAGTGAAATACAAATAAACAAGTACAATTAGAATAATTGTAAAATTTACTTTCGATTCCAATTCAATTGAAAATTTTTAAGGTACAATTTTAGAAATCACTTTTATTTTCTATCTCTTCAAAATTCTATGATTTTACGAAAAATAGTCTCATAATAGTATTTTTATGAAAATTCACTAATGAGGAGTTAACTCCAATGAAAAAAATTTCAGAGCTTGATAATTAAAAAAATTTCTAAATGTTATCAGAAAAATTGAAGAACTTTGAATATGTGTACAATTTCGGGAGCTGCACGGTTATAATTCTTAATTTTTTAATAAGAAGTTAGTAAATAATTGAACACTTTGCATAAATCTCTGATAGCCAGAATTTGTTTTTTCGAAACTACAATTTTTACAGTTATTTTGGGACTTCAGTTCTTTCAAATTCTATAGTGTAACCATGAATGTGTCAGTCATGAAGATTCTATTCATAATATCATAAAAAATATAATGATTTTAATGTTACACAAAAACTGACATTTTTGGTCGACTTTGGCCAATGGAAATGCGAAACAAAAAAATCTCTTCCTAAAAAAGTCTCCACCTAAATCTATTCCTGATAAAATTGCTATAATGCGAAAAAAACTTCCAACTTTTGACTTACTTTATAAATTCATTTCTAAACTAATAACTCATGAAACGTCATTCGTAATTCTATTTTCACGAAATGCCATTCCCTTTACTATTGTCAATTCCGCAATATCATATTACAATAGATGTCTGCACTATTACCAAAGAATGTTATACACTCTAAATTTGACTGGAGTTCGTTTCTCTTTACGCTTTAGCGTTACATCAGGATAGCATGTATGCGCGTGGGCGTGTAAGTGTACGTTATTGGGTTGGTAAAGTAATATACCAAGCGTGCAAGCGTTCGCAATAATTAGGTTTTATCGGGTTCGTCGCGAGCTCCAAACACATCAGAGACTAATGATAGATTATTATGTTCCCTGGCACGATGATAGTGAGAAGTTTCTCTCCAAAAATCATATAATCCGTTGTTCAGTTCTCCCGAAATGCATATCATCATAAATGCGTTTGTTCTCGTTTTATGAAGCACACAAATGCATTATCTCGCTTTATGCAGTGCACATTATATCCTTATTCACGCTGCACAAGTAATTAGATTTTATAAAACTTTATTTCATGAACTGTATTTCATGAAATTCATTTCATGAACTTTATTTCATGAACTGAATTTCATGAAATTTATTTCATGAACTGAATTTCATGAACATGATTTCATGAACTTTATTTCATGAAAATCATATCATGAACTTTATTTCAACTTTATATCATGAACATCATAACATGAACTTTCTTTCGTGAACTTTACTTGATGAACTTTATTTCATGAACTTTATTTCATAGAGTTTATTTCATGAATTTTATTTCATGAACTTTATTTCATGAACTTTATTTGATGAACTTTACTTGATGAACTTTATTTCATGAACTTTATGTCAGGAACTTTATTTAATAAACTTTATTTAATGAACTTTACTTGATGAACTTCACTTAATGAACTTTATTTTACGAACTTCATTCCATAAACTTTATTTCACAAACAAATAAATTCAAAATGTTTCCTATTTTTCACTGTAACTTTTTTTCACTGAGAACAAGTTTCAAAAACCAAAAGGTTTCTCGATCCAGGAAATGAAATTTTCGCCATCATGATGCAGATTGTTGTTGACTTTGAAATCAACAATACGAGGCGCTACGAGAAATGCTCAAAGCTAGCAAATTAATTCATTTAGAAGAGGCCATGGACGGTTGTAACGTTTCTCTTCCGTTTGCATCGACGACGCGGAGATTGCGTCGGGAAAGTTGGCAACTATATGCTTCGCTCGTTTGAATTAGGAAGAAGGCAACGCCTCATCCGCCCCCCTCCCAATTTCTCTAACCTATTGTTGTTTTGGATGGATTACCATTGCAATACATAAATTGTTATAGAAAAATTTCAAGTTTGATGAAGTAATGACGTAATGAAAAACTTTACACTCCTCAATCCAACTTGGATTAAACTGTCCTAGTTGCATCGCAAGATTTCTACAACTCCACTGTCAATTCATAACTGCGATCATTCAATTCAAATCACCCGAGTGACCCAAGCATAATCAGAAAACAAGTGAACAAGAAAAGTT
The DNA here is from genome assembly GCA_030522825.1 of Platygaster orseoliae. Classification (NCBI taxonomy): domain Eukaryota; kingdom Metazoa; phylum Arthropoda; class Insecta; order Hymenoptera; family Platygastridae; genus Platygaster; species Platygaster orseoliae. Next base: position 19,855 of record JAPYZL010168626.1, read on the forward strand.
CGTTTCACAACTTGCAAGACAAAACCCCAGTCTTCTCGAAAGCCTAGGAAAATACTGTTTACTACTATATTCCCTTATAATCACCCAAACACGAATTCGATTTCGCAAAACGTCGTCGCGATTCGCGCCAATTTGCATTGTTTATCGTGAAATTCTTCGAGGCAATTCGAATTCGCGGGAAAATTTTCCCATTTCGTACGTGCGGTCCAGGACACGTGCTATCTTGACAAGTTTTTTCATACTGTAGTAACGCGGCCATGCCATTTTATCTGGCCGTGTAGTTGCATTGTACTATCCGTAATACGTGCCTGGTTACAAATCGTACTTTTGCACACGATGCATGTTCGCCCTCGTTCCCGCGATAAACTCATGGGAATTGACAACGCCGAGAATATCCCCGCAGTATGGTTTCCGAACTGAAATATTAAACGAGCCAGCGCGCTGCATTCAACTGTCCTGCCGCTGCCGCGGACTATTGAATTTGTCGCGATCCAAAGTCCTATTCGTACGAGGCATGATAATCAGTCTCGTTCCGCGATCGGTTTTTACTTTAATGGGCTTCTTGAATGGGAGCAATGTTTGGGTGGTCTTGGAGCAAGAACAGTACACTGAGAAAAAAATACAGTAATTTTTACTTGAAGATATTGAGAATTGGATCTTATGATCATAATTAATTGCTACGTTTTCTTTATAAGTATTACTATACTTGTATGAGTTTCACTAGAACGTACAGCTATAACTACCATACTGTATGGTAATATCTACAATACGAATATTTTGATAGATACTATAGAGTCTATAATAAAATTAGCTTTATTTCATCTCGATCCCACTTTACGATATTTTTTAAGTTAAAAGTTCTAGATTTTCTCTCAGTGAGCGATTGAGCATAATTTTGACGAAAACTGAAATTTATAGATAATGTGAATTTTGGTCACTTGTTTGGAATGAAATAAGGAATTTAAATTTAAAAAAATGATAAATAATTGTCAAATACAAGAACAAATATGATATAATTGGAACCTCATTTTCTCAGAAAAAAATTTCAAAAATGTGCAAGTATCGTAAACTGAGAAAAAAACGTGGTAATTTGTATTATGTATAAGTATTGAAAAAATTACTATATTTTTAGAAAATTTGCAATACTCTCTTAATTTTTTATGTGTCATAGTATATTTACCCATAAATAAATTAATTTTTAGTAAAACGTTAAATGTCGGAATTATAACTTGATATTTGGTAAAAAATTGTGACATATTGTATTTTCTACTTTAGTAAATAAAACTTCCCAATTTACAAGATATAGAAAATTATCTTACATGATAATAATTAAAAAATTTTTTTATGAGTATCACTATACATATGTGTCATATCAACTGAAATCGCCTAGAAAGTTAGGGTCATGTCTTTTTTTTTTTTTTTTTTTTTTTTTTTTTTTTTTTTTTTTTTTTTTTTTTTTTTTTTTTTTTTTTTTTTTTTTTTTTTTTTTTTTTTTTTTTTTTTTGATTTTGAGTTCTTTCGTCGTGGAGAATTTTGGAAAAATTGTCCAAAAACCTGATTTTGCGCTATTAGCGCGTGTTTATTTTTTTTCAAATGCGATAACTTTGCGAAAAAACGACCGATCTTTGAAATTTTTTTCTGTTTTTAGGTAAAATGTACTTCTGTAAGAAAAAAATATAAAACATGATGTTGTTGTAGAAAATTTTATTTATATTGTAATTCATGAAAAAAATCAAAAATTTTCAAATTCCATCAGTTGTTTTTTCCTTCATATTTTTTTTAATAGGATTATATATATAAACAAAATTATGATTTTTCAAGGTCACTGTGCTAATGATTCAGTAATTTTTAGCTTCATTTATAAAAATGCCATCATTTCGCCAAAAGAAATCTTTTGGCGATTTTTTTCAAAAGAAAGAAGAAACCTTGTCATTTGTATACTATAAATATTGGAAAATTACTATATTTCTGAAAAATGTACAATATTATTTTAATTTTTCATACATTATAATATTATATTACATCAAGCCATGAATATGTATTTTTTACCGTGCAGTACAGTAATCGGCGAATATCGCAAATATAATTTCATAAATAGTAAAAAAATTTTTTTCGAAAAAAATTGGATTATTGTGAATAAATGGAAAGAATGTATAATTATAAAATTATAAATATCAGTTTTTCATACCAATACGTGTTATTATTTACAAAATTTTTTCAAAATTTAAACTTGAATATTTACATAACTTGTACATACTGCAATTTTTTTCGAAATCAGTAATTACATACTGAACTTGGATCGTATGGAACTTCAAACCTTTCAGATTTTTCTATAATTTTTTATTTGCGTTTTTCGTTTCTCTGAGATAAATTTTATAACAACTTAAATTTTTCAGAAATATTTACGAGTTCCTCATTCCAAATATTATCTAAAAAAGTTAATAAATTCAAGTAAAAATCATTGATTTCGTCAAATTCAGAAATAACTTTCAAATTATTTTTGAGATTATATATATATATATTTTTTTTTTTTCGACAACGAACTATAATAAAAATAAGTCATTTCTCGGAATTTGCAATAATTTACTGTAATCAAAAGGCATATGAAATTTTTTTTTCTGATATTGATTTTGTTTCTCTTATTCATTTCATGTTTAAAAAAACATTCACCGTATTGCTTAAAAATAATTATTCAGTTTCATTGGATAACTATTTTTATGACTGTAAAAGTTTTCAAGTTGGAGGGAATTAATTTCATATTTCCCATATTTTACTACTCCACATCGAATTTTATTCAGCAACCAAAACGTTTATAAAAAGTTGTTCTAAAATTTTCATATATTTCTATATTGAATGAGAGTTTGAATTTTTGTATAATTTTAATTAATTATACAGGTTCATTTGTTTGTGGTTTAATGAATTTTTTTTTAATTAGATATTGCATTCAGCAAAACACAGAAAGAAAAATCAATTAGGTTGCTTCAACTTTATTTTTAAAATTGAGAGACTGAAAAATTAACTTTACGAAAGTTAACTGACGAATTCTGTTTTCATTAAAAAAAATTTGAAATAGCTTCTAAAAAAATATTGATATACTCAACAGTACCAACTTTTTTACAATATCAGCACAACTAAAATTTTCAATGATAGGTACCTATTCCAACTAAAATTCAGTTGGCACAAATGAAACCAAAAATTTTCTTTTCTCAGTGCAAAAAATAAATTTCAAAAGTGCCATAAATTTCACATCCTCTTCCTGACTACACCTGTAATGATCAAAATATTCCCAGCCAGCAAAATCAATTATTTATAACACGCCACATACACAAAAAACCGATTTAATATTCATAAATTTTTACAACTTAAACAATTTTAGGATTCCCAACCCTGGATTAGAGTTATCATAATCTAAAAATTCCTAAGCAAGGAATTTACGAAATAACAAAAAGTTTAAACTATACACCTTTTAATCCTCAGTCTCCTCCACGTCAAGTGAATATGTGTCAAGATTCAGAGTACCTTGAGCCGAGCAAGATACTTTTGAAAATGCGTTTCGAGTGCTGTTCGGGCCTCAAGGAAGGTTGAGAACCCATTCGTTACAGTTTGCCTTCATTTTCGCGTTAGCTGCGCTGTCATTTTTACCTGGCTCGTTAACGAGCGCATCGTCTACCGTTAACGAGCTAACGACCTTCAAGTTGCGCTCATCGAGTTTTCGACGTCTCATTAAAAAAAGACGTCCCGATGCCCCTTTCATGCATTTGCATAAATCTCACAAGGGGAGGTCTAGGTATAGGAAATTCGAAATTCAATCGGACAATGTTTTATCGATAGTTTATCAAAATTGATGGGACACGTGTCTCGGCTTT
>JAPYZL010168639.1:0-10073 GCA_030522825.1 Platygaster orseoliae
TGATTCCAACTCGTGCGTTTGGGCACTCGCTACCGCTCGTGCCCAACTTCGCACTCGTTGAAATCATCCTCTTTCTCCCTTGTAGTATAAATATCTATTATCGAATTTTTTGAACTCGAAATCCGGCTGATCTCATATTGCATGAAAATTTGTATAAACATAGGAAAAACATTGCTATTCATGAATTTAGGTGACTGCCAATCGAAATCGGTTGCTAAAGGTGACTGCCAATCGAAATCGGTTGCTAAAGGTGACTGCCAAATTAAAAAAGGGTCAAAAAATTTTCATATGTTTACACAAATTTTCATGCAATATGAGACCAGCCGGATTTCGAGTTCAAAAAACTCGATAAAACATTTTTTAACTCACGAACGCAACCGATTTGAGTTGGCAGTCACTTGATTGATTATTGTACACATTGAAAGCAATATTAGATAATTTTTTCAGCCGATATGAAATCAGCCGGATTTTTGTTCACCAGCTCTTGGACTATAACTTACAACGTTGTAAAATCACACGAGAATTTTTTTCTGAGATTTACTATCAATGGTGTAAAAACTCAAAATAGTGAATTCAGCGAAGCCCTTAAAAATCGTCGACAAAAAAAAAATTCGTTATATCATCGACGATGATATTCATCGTTTTAAAACACTTAACTTTGAAATTCTTGAATTAAAAACTTTTCTTATAAAATTTTATTTCTTGTTTAAATCTTTACAACAAATTTTTTTCATAAAAATTCCAGTTTATAAGAAATGTACGAGTCTTTAATATTTTCTCATAAATAATTTGAAATTTCATATCAAAGTGTCACTGGTTTTTATGAAAAGTTTTTTTCTTGTATGAGTCTTTCAAGATCGACTTTATAAGAAATAAAATTCTTATAAGAAATTTTTGATTTTTATAAAAATTTTGCCATTTCTGATAAGAATCGAAATCACTAGTGTAAAAACATGTTTGGAAAATTCCTTGTTATAGGGGCTTCGTTGAATTTGTTTTTTTAAGGTTTTGCATTATTTTTAGTAAATCTTATAAAAAAATTTGCATAGTATACAAATTATTGTATTATTTATTTATTGTTCAGAAGTTATATACTGACGAAATAGCGTGACAAAATAATCATGTATTTGTTGTGATTATAGATTATAATAGGTAGTTTAACGACGTGATTTTTCACTGATATGGGCTTCTTAACATAAATTTGGTTGTCCCTGAAGATTGTTGGATATCAGCCGAAAGCTTGGAATGAATGTGAATATTTATGATTTGGACTTGAAATTATATTGAATTATAAAAATTTTCAAGTAACACAACAACCTTACTGATTCCTATTGATATTTCTCCTTACTGATATATATTACATCTTTATTGAAGAGAGCTAAAAGCCACAGGCCCTTGATGAGACACAGTCTGATGAAGCTTTCGGCTGGTCATGAATAGCAAGTGGTGTTCTGTGGGGGTGGGCGAGAGGTGGGGGGAGGGTAACGGAGTAATATTATCAGTCGAAGTGGTAGTGGTAGTTGTAGTATACGCAGCGGTGGTGGCAGCCCCGTGGGTATACCGCGAATCCAGCATTCCCAGCAGGAAGAAGAACCCTAGAAGCCCTGGCGGCGGCGCGCACGCGACTCGCGGGGCGCTTGCTTACTAGCACCAAGAGCCCTGGAGCCGCTCGCGATCAATACACCGCGGCCTCCTGCGACTATCGCCAACCATCGTTGCGAAAAACCACCCTTCCCTGCTCCCTTTCCACCCCTATTGTGGCACTTCGGAGCTGCTGCTAAATTATCTTGCCCACGTGTCACTCAGCTCGACTAGACCCATTCCCCTTTTTTTTCACATCTGCGCTCAATTCCCAAAAAAGCCTCCCCATCGAGAGTATTTGAAAGCAGGGATGCGAAGCAAAGAATTTACTGGTCGTGACTGTAAATTAGGACAAGAACATTTTTGTTAACTTTGACCTCAGTTTACCTTACCAGTCAGAGTTGATACACTAGTATGAAACTTGTAGTTCTATTTTTGTTTGTCGAATGTATATAAAAAAAGGTTAAAAAATGAGAAAAATATATAATTTATGGAATAATTAATAGTTATATAATTACAACTCCTATTTCACTGCACTGAGAAAAAATATTATCGTGGTTTAATATTGAATTCGATACTTCATATCATGGTTTTATAAAAATTTTTATCGTATTTAAGTGTATTATTTCTCAATGATATGTTCACTTCAATAATTCTTAACATGAAAAGACATTTTTTTACTTTTGTGGGATTCAGAAAAATTTGAGAACCTGATAATTGTTAAGTATGAAAGTTTCTAGAGTTTCGAGGATTGTTTAAAATATGTAATTTTCAGAATCTTTTCACACAAGTATAAAATTTTCTTATCTGCAATAAATTCAGAATATCTAAAACGACATATCTGCGATTTTCAGGTATTTTTATAATATAATAATTTCATAACTGATATTCTATCTAGGATTCTATAATAGTTATTAAAGATTTCAAGAAATTGAAAATTGTATAAATTTTCTCTACCTCAAAGTTTGTGATTTGTCGTATATGAAAGTATTTTTAATCAATAGTATTATTGTAAAAAATAATGAAATTATATAGGTCCTGCAAGAATTTATTTCCTGGATAATTTCGAGTTTCTAATATTTAAAAATTTGTCTGATTTCTTCTAAAATTATCGAAATCTCAGATACTCATAAATCATTGCATTTTTGAGAATTTTGAAATAAAAAAATTCTCACTGCCTGATATTTTAAATGGATTCTAAAAAATTTGCAATTTATAAAGTACCCCCAAGAATCTAAAATAAAAAAGAAGTATTAAAAGATCATTTGGAGTTAAAAAAGAAATTTTAATATAATAAATACTTAAAAATATTTAAACGGTTGTAATAAAATAACTTTTTACGGAAAAACATTTAGAATGTTAAAAATCCTTCAAGATTTGAAATTTGCAATCACATAACATTCAAAATTCGTAAAATGTGTTTATTATAATTGTTTTGATGAATCTAGGATACTAATACTTTTTTATTCAAGTTTCTAAAATTTTAAATTCACAAGCACAATCATTCTCGAAATATACACATCAGAAAATTTCAGTAATTGCATTTGTAGGAATGTCTGAATTCTATATATATCAATAATTTCAGAATGCTCAAAATATTTTGAATTCGTGATCTTCGTGATTTATTAAAAATCACGAAAACTGTAATTTAATTTATAACAACTCAAAATTCGTACATTTCAGGATCTGTAAGTAATCAAAGCAAAACAAGTAATTAGAAAAATCTGCAATTTTCTCAAAAAAATGATTAAAACTCGCAAAGAACTTATTTTAACCTCAAGATTTGTCATTAAAAAAAGTTTCTGGTGAAATTATGCCGAATCGATTGTAAATTCTTCTGTGAAATATAAAGAGATAAAAAGAGAGAAAACTCATTGAACATCCAACATGATTTTTACTTTCACCTCATGCTTGAGCAAGCCCAGGCTTTTTACGGTTTTACCTCCCGCATGGAAAAAAAGAAAAAAGCCGAGGGCAACTTTCTATACGTGAATTCCCAATCAGACTTTGTTTTATCAACAAAAAAAAATTATTACTTCAACCGTCTTTGAAAATTTCTACAAAAGTAATCAACATGGAAAAATACATTAATTTAAATAAAGTTTTTTTATACTTCTTGACCAGCGAAAAAAATTTTCCAATTGTTCGTAACGAAAAGGGAACTAGAAACAGCGAAAAAAAAACCAATACATGTTATTTTCTTAGCTCTCTGTTTTATTAAGTCGATCATTTAACACGCTGTTGCGTAATACTATAGACTCGACGTTATTTATATTTACAATTGCTCATCATCAGTCTTGACAAATATAAAATATTTCCACCTATACATATTCTATGAGGGGCCATTGCGATTGCGATATGCGTATCGGCGAAACAATAATAAAGGTCCGTGCGCGAATGACGTCATATATTTGTGTTTCATGAAATCTTTCCCCTTCCTCTTTACCCCGAGCTCTCAATTTTTGCGTATTTTCAAAAATGATCTTCATTGTATCATTGACTTACACCGCCTTTTTAGGGTGGTGACGTCATTTGTGCAAAGCGGACCTTAATTGTACATCAATAACAAAATGCGAAACAATGTAGACGACACTGTAAATCACGTGTGATTGCACTCGAACCGTCCAGTCCAACTTGGCACTGTTCGGAAAGTCATTTAAAAGTCTGGGAATCGATGATTTTCGATGACGATGGGCGGGGGCGTAGTCTTACAAAATTTTTTTTCGGTTTTTTTGATTTGAGAAATGCCCTTTGAATGTTTCACAAATTTGTTTTTGTCAATTTCCGTTTGTTATTATTGTCAAAGTTTTCGAATTTTTCTTATATTAAGAATTCTTGATTTTATGAATTTGTTAAGTCAGACACCTGAGTTTTGAGAAGTTTCACAATTTTTATATTCGAGCATTTTGATTTAATTGCGAATGAGTGCGAGAGAGACGTATGGAATATGAACCGTATTAGAGAAAGAGAGACGCATTGACATGTGTTTAGAAATTGACGTGTATGAAATTTCGAAATTCGTCCAGCCATTGATTTTCATAAATTATTGAATTAAATTTTTAACTTGAGGAATCTGACTTGAAAATTCGGAATTAACGAAGCGATTGGTGTGATTTATAATTCAACTTTATTTATCAATGTTTGATTATATTTTTTTATATAAATTTACAGGTGTTTTCAAAATATATTCGGAAACTTTGTATACTCTTAAAAATAACGACATTCACGCCAATCGTTTCACTTTCCAATTGTTTTCAACTGTTTTTTCATAGAGTATCTGTCACGAAATTTTTGAAAATATTTGCGAAATTAATTTATTGTTCAAATCTGAATCGGTGAGATTCATCAATTAATCAAGTGTAAATTATAAATTTACTTTCAATCGCTCAAGTGCTGGTATTACCTTAAGACGACTCGGAAGCTACTGTAGTGCGATAAAGACACATAGAATGGAAAGTAGTCGAGAGGAAGAAGGACGAAAAGAGAATGTCTTCCGAGTCGTCTTGAGGTGTCACCTTCATAATTGATTTTTTTTAAAGATTTTCATGAAAAAAATTGTATTAAAACATAGTAGCGTCTTAATTACATTGGCAAAATTACAACTTTCGATAAAAGTTTTATCATTTGCACATAATAACTTACTTTGTGAAATACTTGAATCAAAATCAACTTTTATAATGACGTTTTTGAAAAAAATGAAAATACAACAAATTTGACACTTTCTGCATTGAATCAAGAAACTTGGCAACAGTGTGACATCAGCACACACAAACACACGTCAGTGCACGACTTATGTGAATATGCTGCCATGTATGCACAATGCGATGTTGCCACCACTGAAAATAATGCCGTGATCTGAAACTAGCTGCAACTAATTTCTATTGCAGCTACATTCATTCATGGAGATAATGCTTTAAGAGAGAATTTTAGTTTATCTTGCATACTCTCTCAATTTGAATTAATGAAATTTTTACTAATTCAATTAGTAGGTGAGTGATTCACCATCGAATTATGTCACCGAATATTTAGCAAATAAAAATAGTATACCAATAACAATTTATAAAATAAACACATTCCAAGATTATATTCCATTTTCCGTGTTTTTAACATGTATTTGTGAATTTCGCTTTTTAAATTACACGCGTTTTCATTCTCGCCGAATTTCTACTAAAAATTGAAAGTAGTAATATACTCATTTCTTTAGTCATAACTTACTAATCCAATTAACGATTTTTCCCTAATCTTTAGTATTCAAATCGAGAGAGTACTTTCGCTGTAAAAATCGTCATACTTGAAGGGAAAAGCCCTGGACTACGCCCCCGACGATGAAAAATTAACCATCTGTCGTCGACGGGGATGGTGCGTTGGCTCGAATCTCTATATACAAATATTTACAGTGATCCTCTGAGCCAGAGGGTGTTGGCGGCGGCGGGGTCGGGGTTTCCCGTGCGGTCGGTCACCTCGGTTCCGTGGTCGCCGGGTTGCCTGCGGCGCTGGTGCTCTGCAGCTGCTGGTGAATCGCGGCTGTCGCGTTAAAGAGGGGCTGCAGGGGCTGCCTCCTGGTGGCGGCGCCGGGGTCGACCGCCTGGAGCTGGTTGGTCTGCTCGAGGGTGCTCTGGAGCTCGCAGATGTACTCGATGACGCGCTGTATGAGCTCGAGCTTGGAGAGTTTCCGCTTGCGAGGCATGTCCGGCACCAGGGAGCGCAGTTTGCTCAGGTAGGCCGCGACCTCCTCGGCCTCGAGGTCGCGCCTCGAGTTCCCGTGGCACAGCATCATTCCCCCTCCTCCCCTCGGGAGTCCTTGCTCGTCGTCACCGTCGTCGTTGTGCATCCGCCTCGCGGGGTGCAGGACGTCTCTCGCCGTCGTCGTCGGCACTCGTCCTCCCACCGGGCTCACGACCATCGCCTTCATCGGCTGTCCTCTGCCGGTTACTCTTAATATCAGCCTCGAACGCTTACTTGGATGAGAATCTTTTCTCATCCACTCGGCACTTTTTCTCTATTCAACCGCACTTGTCGCTGCACATGTCACGTTAGGTTCAAGGGGGATAATTAGACGACTTGCGTGGATATTTGTATGGGAGAGCGTACTGGTACCGAGGTTACTTGGGCAATGCGCGAACGCTGCGAAAGTTGTTGGCGAACTGGCCTCCGCCCCTCACCTGTGCCTCTCTATATAGCCGCTCCCACCGCTCTGCTCGTGCAACTCTTCCTATATTACTTTACTCGCTTCGCGCACGTCCCCCACTTGCTTCTCGTCGTCCTCGTCGGCAGAGGAAGAGAGAGCCTGGTTCCTGGTGCTACTCGATCCCTCTCTCATTTTCCATGGTGGCGCCAGGATCTGGCGAAAAGCAATGGGCGTTTTGATATTCTCTTGAATCGGTGGTTTTTAATGATGATCGCGGATTAAGTGAATGACCTAATTTATGAAAATTTCTGAATTTTTTTTGAGGGAAGTTTTGGGAATTCAAACTTCTTCCGAAATTCGGATAGAATTCAATATTATTATATCATATACTAGGGATGGGATATATCAATAAAAATCCTTACTGATAAATATCAGTAAATGTCAATAAGTTCACTTACCATTACTTTATAGCGGCGTATTCAAAAATTCATTGATGTCAATAATAAATTGATGTTTATTATTTTACAATAATAATTATTATATTCATATCGATATTAACAATAATTTATTATAATTTTATTCACTATTATTTATTTATTATAGTTGAATATAACTTTTTAAGCATATGATGTATCATTTTTTAATAATGGTAATTTTCATTAGCATCAAAAATGTATTAAAAGTTTTTATAACATTACTTCGTTAATATTATTATGTTCATTCATTAATAATTGTTATTATAATTTATTAATATTGATAATAATAATATTTATATCAATATTACCATTACTTTATGATAATTTTTATTACTGTGAATTTTCCAGTATAATTTTTTTAGCCTATGTATCGTTTTTTGATTATAATAATTATAATTAACATCAAAAGTTTATTATTAACTTTCAACGATAATTTATTATTATAAATAATAGCATTTATGTCAATATCAACAGTTATTTATAATAATTCTTATCACGATTAATTTTTTAATGTATTTCAATATATTTTATAATCTAATTTTTTAATAATAATAATTTATATTAACATCAATGTTTTATGATAGTTTTCATAATCTTACTTTGTTTATATTATTATCTTGATTCATTAATAATTTTTATAATAGTCTTTTCAATTTTTCAAAATATCAGAATATATTTTTCAAGCGTGTACGGGATAATATTAATTAAACAATTATAAAATGGCGAATTGAACTAGATATTGATGAAAAAACTTCATTAATGAAATTACGAGTTGTTTGAACCCTTATAGAAATCTCATAGTTTTTTATGAAAGTTCTATGAAATTTCTATGATGGTGACTTTACTAGGGTGTATGTAAAATAAAAAATTGTCATCAATAAATTCTTGGCTTCAGAGGAGAATGTGACTTATTTTTATTTTTTGTATTTTACAGACATGATTGATTTATTTTTACATTATTTATTATATACATCCGTGCCTTGTGTAAAAAAATAATGTTTTTCATAAAACTAAAGAATATTTTTGGATATCTAGCTGCATATTGGCAATAAGGGCACAGTTACGTAAAAAAAATGTTATAAGAAGAAAAGTAACATTTTTTACTGTAGCCTAGAATTTGTATGTCAATTTTTTTATTTTTTATATTCATTGTTTAATAAATGTAATGTTATTTTGGATAACTGGAATATTTTTGTTATTTTTACATGTAACGAATAACAACTGTGTGAATAAATTTTTTTTAATTAGAAGCGCAAGTCGGGAACTTTTATTGGTTATCGTGTATAGAAATATCATGAACTATCAGTAACACTAAAACCTTACTGATACTTATTGATATTTCTCCTTACTGGTAAATATCATTTGTTAGTGATATTTATCGAAAAAATCTATTTTTTGAGTTTAAAATAGACTTTTTTGTTACGATTTACATACATTTGCATTAAATCAGCTAATTATTATAAGTCAAAATGATGCAATCATGAAGGAACCAAAAATTCTTATCTTCAAGTAACTTAAATTCTTGCGCTGTAAAATGTTTTTTTCTATTATTTTTTAATATAAATTTTATAAACTTATTAATTTGCATGTAATAAACATAAATCATATAAAAATCTTTTTTTTTCGGTGAGAGTAAATAGAAAACGTAAAAAAAATTTACACGACTCGACGCGACATTTTATTCTTGCGGAGATTTCGTGTACATATTAAGTACGTAGTCGACAACCTCACGTACGTTCGGTCATGAACATCGCTCGCGTCGACGACGATTCGACATTTACATACGTTGAATTTTTTCAGGCATATCGCGTGCTTCCTTTCTCTTCAAATGAAACTGCTTGCCAGCCTTCTTATATACTTGCTTGCTTACTTGCACGCACTTTGCACATGACACAACCTGCATACAGGTATACGGGGTGTTTCAAAATCAACGCAAATCTCATAAAACGGTTAATTCCTTGCGAAACTTGATGTCGAAAAGTCCCAGGCCATTTTTGTAAAACTGTTTAATGACGGAACAGACTTTTTTCAAGTAACTTTGTGATTATCTTACACTCTTGCAATCTGACTATCAGTGAGGTAATTAAATTTAAATAGTATGTTTTGCAGAAATGAAGAATTTACTATATATTTTTGGCAGCAGTATTTTGCTGTTCTGTTGGGTCAACAGAAGTGATTGAAAATCCCAACTTATGTCAAAATGGAATATTATGTTTTTGTTGCTTTATAATTTTTCATTTGCGGCGTTTTCGGATTGATATGTGACATGGGTTTCGGTTGGAAATAAGTATGCTGGATCTATTTCGGCATTGCAGCTGTATGCTAGGCCTGACACGCGTATATTATACAGCTGCTAACACACATATGCTGCTTGCAGCCACCGGGGGACGAAAAACGCGAAAAGAATTACGAAACCGCTGCGCCACTCGCATATAGTGCAACTACGTCGGTAGTCTTAACGTAATATTGCAGTGGCAGTGTAACTATCGCCCCCCTTTCCTCCCCCGAACGCAATCCGCGAATATAAGACTTCAGTAAGAGGAGCTTTTTGCGGCATTGCCAAAGCACGCGCTTGCACACGTGCTGTTTAACACGCGAGACTCAAGCTGCTGCCACATGTCGGGAATTCATTAATTCTCCTGCTTTTTTACACTATTCCAACATTGTGTGCTCGAGGCTAGCACGAGGCACTCTTTATTTCCAGCATTTATAATATGTTGTCATTAAAAGGACCCATTTTTCATGAAGAATACCTCGAAAATCTACAGCACTATAACAAATTTGTTTGTCAAAAAGGGCATGGAAAGTATAAAATTATTCTTAGAAAAATACTTGGTAGAGAATGACATTTAAGAATTTGTTTACAAACTCTGCAAAATCAGATCATT
>JAPYZL010168649.1:0-11618 GCA_030522825.1 Platygaster orseoliae
GTGAAAGTTGCTTCTCCACCTGCTCTATACCCAGGAGTCAGAGCAGATTCTTTCATTGGTGGGAAAGAGATAGATAGTGCTCTGGATCGCTTTCAGAGCACTTTTGTTTCTTTTTAACACACGGAAAAACGCTCCGAGAGCACTCTGAGAGCAGCCACTCGAAAACGCCACGGCCTAAGTCAGTCTAAATGCAGTGCCCATCACTACCACTACAAAAAATTGCAAAAAATTACATTGAGAGTGCCAGAGAGTGCCTTCTAGATACCCCGGTTCGTCACAGTTCGTCAGTTCTCGTGTCTGCTCGTGTCCGCTGGCTGATTTTTTCTGATTTTTTTCTTCATTTTTTTGTTTTTTTTTTGTTTTTTTGTTCGTAAACTCCAGGCGAAAATTTTCAAAATGTCTGCAGGAAAACTTGGTCAGTAGGACGTCTATTTTTTAAAATTGCATTCAAATCAATCCCAATATTGACTCAAAATATTTTTAATTCCAAATTTACATTTAGAAAGTAACCTATAAAAATAATTAAATTAGCTTGCAAAAATCCATACTACAATTTTAATATAATACTTAATAAATTAAACTATCATTTTATTTACGCGTAGCTAGTTAAATGTCTTTAACAAAGTATTAATGGATCAAATTAAGATTTGACAATGTGCTTCTCAATTGCAAGTTGACATCAAACCGTCCAAATTACATAAGTCATGAACAATAATTATCTAAAATAATATTACTGTTTTCATAAATTACAAAAGTAAAGAAAATTTTACTGCACAAATAAGTACAAACACTCTTAGAACATAACTTCAAAAGTTGAAAGAATCAAAAATGAATTCATAATGCATATTTCAAAAATATATAAATGAAAAAGTTAATTCAAATTGCAGGAAAAATGTTAAGATATTAAATTATAGCCTGTTTTAGAATCACTATAATTGGTGTAGTAATTATAAAGAATTTATATATGTTACTATACAGGGTGTACCAAAAGAAATCTAATATTCGTTTTGAATTTCAAGTCGAAAAGTGCTTTGCCACTTTTACAAAAGTTAAAATGAAAAAAGTTATTCTAAGTTTATAAGAAATTATTATTCTAAGAAAAAATAATTATTCTAAGAAAAAAGTTAATATAAAAAATTGGCAATCCTGGCAGGATCGCCAATTTTTTTCTCTCTGTCACGTTCGCGGAACACAACAAGAGAAAAGAATGTGCAAGTGCAAAGCACTTGTCACCCTTATTTCAGGTCCAAAGGATTAAGGGATAAAAAAGGGATGGAGTTCGTCAAAATTGTGCGTTTATTTAATTTACTTACTAAACAATAATCCAATCCATTAAACACTCAAACTCAGAAACAATTTGAACGCTTGATAACCTGAATACAATACTGAAATACAATATTCCGAATACAGTAATCAAAATACAATGATCGCCGAATGTTCAGGCACGGCTTATTTAAAGTCACGATTTGGAATTTCTGGATTTGGGTTGGGGGAAAAGTACGAAACTTTTTTTGCAACATTCTTTATTTCGCGAGCATTAACCTTGCTATGAAATGCTGATTCCATGCTGCCGCAGCATTTCACAACCCTGGTCATCGCTCGCGATATCATCAAACGTTTAGAAAAATGTGTTTCGCCACTTTTCTTTGTAAGCGTACTCAGTACGTCACATAAGTTTGAAATTTAAACTATAAATACCCTTTTTCGTTAAGGGGGTATAAAAACCACAAACTAATCTCTAACCAAATTTTTTTATATTTTTCTGAGTCGAAAAGTCCTTTGCCACTTTTCAAAAAACTCAAATTGAAAAAAGATATTCCAGTTTGAAATGTGAGAAATCTGATTGGTCGAAACTTATAACTCGAATATCTTTTTCAATTTTGAGTTTTGCGTAAACTGGTAAAGGATTTTATGACTCAGAAAAATATAAAGAAAATTTGGGTAGTTTGGTCGGTGGTTTTTATACCAACTCCTCGTAAGAGCGCGTTTATTGTTCAAATTTCAAACTTGAATAACTTTTTTTTAATTTGAGTTTTCTAAAAAGTTGCGAATGACTTTTCTACTTGACATTAAAAAAGGAATATAAGATTTCTTTTTAGTATGGGGATTTTGGTACACCCTGTATAAATCTTTAGTGTACACCAACTTATAATGTTCACATTTGATGATTTCATGAAATTTCAAACATTTTGAATAATGATGAATCTTTAATGTTTGTTTCAGTGTTGCTGAGCGTTTCTGATAAGACAAACTTGATTCCATTTGCAAAATCTTTACACGAATTGGGCCTTATTCTTGCTGCATCTGGTGGTACAGCGAAATCATTGAGAGATTCTGGACTCAATGTAAAAGATATTTCGGATATCACCGAGGCTCCAGAAATGTTAGGAGGGCGAGTCAAAACTCTGCACCCTGCAGTTCACGCTGGTAAATTAAAAGAAAAACTCAAATTATTGTGAAGTAGTTGAAATTTAAATCTGAAGATAATTCATCCACTCATACTGCATTTTGGTAACTTTGAAAAATGGAAAGTGTGAATATTATTATGAATTTTGTGATATACATGCAAATTCTTCAAAATTCTCACTGAAGATACATTCCCAAAACCCAAAATTAAAGATTCCCATCTATACTTGTTCTTAAGTTAAGGGAGGTTGATACTATGTTGGGCCTAAAACTTTTTTTTTTTAATTTGTCTTGGGGAAATTATTCAAGATAAAAGGCTGAAATTTCGCATGATTTTTAATGAGTATTTATTTTATCTATACAAATTTTTTTGAATGCGGGTATAAAAAAGGGGGGCAGGGAGGGAAATATCAATGGCCGCCCGTAATAAACGCTACCGGAAGTGATTGAAGACACTGTAATAAAGCAATCGTGATGAAATTTTGCACAAATATGTCTCAGGGTTGTATAACAGAAGTGAATTAGAATGAGTCAAAAATATTAACAATTTTTTATTTTACATAACAATATGTGAACAACAAAAATTCAAAAATCAAATTTTTTTGTTTGAATGTGATATTTTTTTTATTTTTTGGAATTTTTCTTTATCGTAGTTCACTTTTGTTATACAACCCTCTAACACATTTGTGTAAAATTTCATCACGATTGCTTTATTACAGCGCCTTCAATCACTTTCGCTAGCGGTACACCTCCGGGATGACTGTCGGCCATTGATATTCTCCTCCATCCCCCTCCTTTTTTATACCCGCATTCAATAAAATTTGTATGGATAAAATAAATACTAATTAAAAATCATGCCAAATTTCAGCCTTTTATCTTGAGTAGTTTCTCCAAGACAAATTTTAAAAAAAGTATAGGTTTTAGGCCCAATAAAGTAGCAACCTTCCTTACAGCGTTAAATCTATAATAATTCAGAGTTAAAAAAACAATTTTTTGAAATACTTCATGTTTGTAGGTATTTTTCTAATGTTTCTTATAGTTATTTCAGAAGATTTTATGAAAAGAACTATGAGTACCCTAGTTTTCATCTTTTGGGATACCCAAAACGAGTTGAATGATTGTAAACTCTATTTAACTTTTCAATAGAATACTGAATAGAGGAATAGTAAAAAGATTCAGAATTAAATTTTACTTTCTGCAGACTCGGAGAATTGATTGATTTTCATGATTTTTTCATAGTGAGCACTATTTAATTTTTAAAACTTTTTCCCTTGATTGGATACAAATTCCCCTAGACAAAAATTCATAAAGTTTGGAAGTTCATCCTAAAATAATCGAAACATTCAATTTCTCTAATCAACCTATTGTAATTGAAAATATTTTGAGATTTTAAAAAAAATTCTGAATTGTATGTAAATAATTGGAAGTAATGAATATCTACTAGAAAAAATTTTTTGTGTTTTTAGATACACGTTTTTTAATTTCTGCATTTGAATTTCCATTACAAAAATTTTTAATTTTTTTTAAGAATGCAGTAAATCTTATTTTTAAATGACACCCTCAGAGGCGAAAAGAAACAAGAATTCTTAATTGAGGATAAAAATATAGTGATTCGCATAAGTCTGTCTCTTGAGAATTCTTGTTCCTTTTTGCTTCTGAGAGTGTCAAATGTGGAAACTCACAAGATGAATTTGATTTCAGTCAAGCAAAATGACATCTGAAAACTTGGTTAATTTACAATGTTGGAAATTAATCATTGTCATAGTCAACAAAAAATTTATGACGAAAGTTTTCTTCCTGATACGTATTTTAATTAAAAATTTATTGGTAAACAATCCAGGAATATTGGCAAGGAACATCGAATCAGACAAAGCTGATTTGTCCAAGCAATCGTATGAATTTATTAGGATCGTAGCGTGCAATTTGTATCCATTTGCGAAAACGACGGCTCAGCCAAATGTTACAATTGAAGATGCCGTGGAAAATGTTGACATCGGGGGTGTTACACTTTTGAGAGCAGCAGCGAAAAATCACGCGAGAGTAACCGTGATCTGTGACCCTAATGATTACGACAAGGTTATCACTGAGTTGAAAAATTCGACTGATAATGACACTTCATTGTCGACTCGGTAATCTTAACTTTTTTTTTTTTTGAAATGACGTAAATTTAAGTTGGCTACTTTCTAAAAACACTTGTGGTAAACCATCAATGACGAGAAAAAAAACCATTCATATAAGAGTTCAAGGGTGTAATAAAAAACGGCTTAGTGGTTACAATACCTACTTAAATTTCGATGAAATTAATGAATCAAAAAGAAAGTCAAAAGATCTGAAAATGTAGACTTGAAATCTAAAGGACTCTTTATGTTGTACTTGTGAAATTGATGTTGATGTTAAAAGTGGACAACTTTGGAATCGCACTTCTAGACAAAGATTTTTCATGGAACAGTAAAAGTTCGGAATTACGAGAATATTGGCAATCCTCATTTTCTAATAGTTTTATTTTACAGGGTGATCCTAAATCACCGTTACATAAAAAAACC
Organism: Platygaster orseoliae; assembly: GCA_030522825.1. NCBI lineage: Eukaryota > Metazoa > Arthropoda > Insecta > Hymenoptera > Platygastridae > Platygaster > Platygaster orseoliae. Next base: position 4,950 of record JAPYZL010168649.1, read on the forward strand.
ACATATTCCTTTTTGAATTTCAAGTCGAAAAGTCCTTTACTACTTTTCACAAAACTCAAAATGAATAAAGATATTTGAGTTTGAAATTTGAGAAATCTGATTGGTTGAAACTTTTAATTTGAATATCTTTTTTGATTCTGAATTTTGCGAAAAGTGGCAAAAGACTTTTCGACTCAGAAAAAAATGAAGAAAATTTAGGTAAATTTTGGTGCATAGTTTTTATCCCCACTCCTCGTAAAAGCTCGTTGATTGTTTAGATTTCAAACTTATATATTATTTTTGATTTTGAGTCTTGCAAAAAGTGGCAATGGACTTTTCGACTTGAAATTTGAAAAGAAATAAGTGGTTTTTTATGTAACGGTGTCAATCCTTCATCAGCTCTGATAAACTAAATATGGGAACTTAAAACTTGAAATTCAACAGATTTCAAATGCAAAAATTGGAAAATTACAAGATTAGAAAAACGAAAATTTTCACTCTGAAAATCTTGTCCAAATCTTAAAAAATTGGCTATTAAAAAATAAAAATTTCAATAACTTGATACAGCATATTTCTAGAAAAGAATATTGCAGTGTTTTAATTTCTTATATTCAAAGCTGTGTGAAAAAAGCCACTTTTCCACACGCTCGGGCGATGCAAAACTGGCATTTTCACACATTGTTGAATAAAATATAGTCCTTGCTCATGTGGAAGAATGTTTGTAAATCATCTGATTACAACGCTCGCCTTTGGCTCGCGTCGCAACTCTCAGATTCGAAATAAAAACTTTTACACACTAGTGAAGAACTATACTATTACATTACTAGTACAATTACAGTTTCATAATCGTACCATTTCACGGTACGAAAAAGCTATTACCATACTTGTACTGTAAAATACACTATGCGACAAAAAAAATTTTTTTCTGATTTTTTTTCAAACTTCATAAATCAATTGCTTATGACTTTGACACGAATCTGCAAAAGCTTTTCACAAAGTCAGCTCTAGTTTACGAGAAATTTATTTAAAATTTGAAAAACTTAATGCTGTAATTTCCACAATGATGACCCGATTTTCACCGGTTAAAAGAGTAAATGTATGTAATTGAGGTCGAAAATTTTATTTCCGTTATGAGAACTCTGAAAAAGTGCATAATTTACAAAGTTACAAATTCAGAGACAAATAATTATGCGGATGACTAATGGTTGCGGCTAGGGGTCTAGCTCAGGCGCTTCAAACTTTTCAGTTTTAATTAACCATTAAGGCCCAAAAGCGTGCTACCAGAAAAAGGTCCCCGGCATTAGAATAGACTCTCAGCCGCAGCCATTACTCATCCGCATAGTTGTTTTTCCCTGAATTTTGAACTTTGTAAATTATGCACTGTTTCAGAGTTCTCATAATGAAAATAAAATTTTCGACCTCAATTACATACATTTATTCTTTTATCATGTGAGAAGCGGGTCATCATTGTGGAAATTACAGCGTTAAATTTTGCAAATTTAAAATAAATTTTTTTTTTTTCAAATTAGAGCTAACTTTGAGAAAAGCTTTTGCAGATTTGTGTACACGGAGAATAAAGGTCAGTTCTAGCTCCGGTTACGAACCGCACTCAGTCGGATTAATGACCAGACTGAGCAGCACCCGACTCATTCCCGAGTTTGACCGTAATGCCTACTGTTATAACCAGACTCAGTCTGGTTTTCGTCGATATAACAAGACTGAGTCTCGTTGTAACAGTAGACGTTCCAGTCAAAGGCGGGAATGAGTCGGGTGCTGCCAGTCTGGTTATACAGTTTGGCAAAAATAGATTTTCAGGAAAAGGCATGGAAAATTTTGACAGAAACGTGTAGGTCAGGTTGCCACTAATCGATTCCTAAAAGGGTTTTTCTTAATGTCTTCCCGTTTTTTTGTTATTAATTTTTGCAATATTTAAACTTTCGGTTGAACGAAAAACTGTTCTTTTTGACCAATTTTCTACAAACGAAAAACAAACTGTAGGTTTTCGTAGGCAAGAAATTCATTCCCATGATTAAAAAAAAATTATTAATTTTGAATTTAAAATATGAGATGGAATTAATGCACTTGATCATTAGTCACTCTCACATTGAGGGGTCGACTTTCAATAGCTCAGTCTACTGCTGGCGATCGACGCATCGATGCCTGAACTATTGAAAGTCGATCCCCCAATGTGAGCGTGAGTAATGATCAAGTGCATTAATTCCATCTCATATTTTAAATTCAAAATGAATAATTTTTTTTTGAAAATCATGACGGGAATGAATTTCTTGCCTACGAAAACCTACAGTTTGTTTTTTGTTAACGTTGTTACATAAGTTCTCCGTCGGAGAGAAGTATCATGTATATTTTATAATTTTTCCCAAATAAATAGGCATTTTACCTAACCTAACGTCGTTTAGGGTAGTTTTCACCTTAGACCATATAGTACATGGACCGCTCGTCGGGTACCGAAAAAACGTGACAGACATATGGGACCAGTTGTTATGTCCAACCCTATAGCAGCAATACAATTGTGTGCAGCAGTTGGCAGCACTGCAGCAGACAATTGTATTGCTGCTAAGGGGTTGGACATAACTAGGCGACGAGCGGTCCATGGACTATATGGTCTAAGATTTTCACCCCCTTCGTAGGGTTGGGATTCCATCGGCCGACTTTTTTTTACTTTCTTGTGATCATAAAATAATTACGAAAGTGAAGTTACAGAAATTTAACTAACGGCCTGTTACATACTCTTGATCAGAGACCATACTTAAAAAAGGGGTTAATTTAACCCTAAAACATTTTTTAGGGATGAAAAGCAAAAATATATAAATTTTATTTTTGAAAAATGCACAACAATTTTTTTTTCAAAAATTTTGGGAAAAAATTAAATTTTTCTCGAAGAAAACAAAAACACAGGGGGTGATTCATCCCCCACATAAAGGTGGAAAATTCTATAAAAATTTTTTTTTAGTTTTTCATTATAATACTTAGTTTAAAAAAATTTTCGCTCAATTATCATTATTAGTTTCTGAGATACACGGAAAGCAGCATTTTACACCCCTAAATTTGGGGGGTTGAAACAACCCCTAAAACCATTTTACAGCCGATAAAAATAATACGAATGTCTTAGATTTCAAATCTCCAAAACATATCCAAAAATGACGGTAATCGGTGATTTCGACCTGGGAGCCTTTCCTTGTGAGTGTGGTTTCGTAACCAGAGCTAGAACTGATATTTATTCTCCGTGTATAGGGCCATAAGCAATCGATTTATGAAATTTGAAAAAAAATCAGAAACAAATATTTTTTAGTCGCACAGTGATATCTGTACATTACTCAGACGTAGAATCATTTTCCCACTCGTGTAATTATGGTTTGAGGCAAAGCTGAGGCGAAACCCTCATACTCGTGACAATGATTTTGTTGTCCTAGTAATGCAATATACTATTAAAATAAAGAATAATATTCAAAGTGTTGAAAAACTATATAATAATGAAAGTCAAATTTTCCAAACTTTGCAATTTACAGCATCAGATATTTTGAACGTAACCATTAACTGTTAACTTAAAACTTATTTAATAAATTTTTCAAGCAAGTTGTATCTAAACTCTGAAAGTTGAATAAAATTCTAAACGCCCAGTTTTATTAACTGAAAAACAAGAGAAATGATAAATAAGTGACCTGAAAATTATGAAATCAATTCCATGATAAAAAAATGTATACAAACAATTTCAAAAATAAAAATGCACAACTGTGAGCCTTAAAAATCAGATAACTTTCAAATGCTGAAAAAAATTTATTGTTCTCTTAAATCTGTACCAAAAATATGTTCTGTTTTGTTTTCTGTTAATTTTTTGTTTATTCTGTATGTTGCCTTTGAGAGATAACAAGGATATATTTCAAATTCAAACGAATTAACTTGTCCAGGGAAAAACTGGCCTTGAAAGCTTTCACCCACACCGCTCAATACGACACCGCTATTTCTGACTACTTTCGGAAACAGTACAGTTCTGGAATTTCCCAAATGACACTTCGATATGGTATGAACCCGCACCAAAAGCCAGCCCAAATTTTTACGACTTTGGAAAAATTACCGATCACTGTGGTTAATGGTGCGCCGGGTTTCATTAATCTCTGCGACGCTCTGAATGGCTACCAGCTGGTGAAGGAACTGAAGGAGGCACTGAATCTGCCAGCCGCGACGTCTTTTAAGCATGTTAGTCCTGCAGGAGCAGCTGTTGGTGTTCCTCTCGATGAGGTTCAAGCTAAGCTTTGTCAGGTTGATGACCTGATAAACGACCTGACCCCGCTTGCAACGGCTTATGCCAGGGCGAGGGGCGCCGACAGAATGTCGAGCTTTGGGGATTTCGTTGCACTTTCTGACCCTTGCGATTTGGTCACTGCAAGAATCATTTCTAGGTTTGTTATAAATACATAAAATTACAAATTTGAAGCTTCAAAGCTTTGAAAATTTTGAATTTTTTACTCGGTTCTCGGCCTCGGCCTACGAGGCCTGGAGACCATCACGCGGCCTTTTTCTTCCCTATATTCCATCTCTCTACTTGACCGTGACTAGGGGCTTCTCCGGTGAGGACCTCTATGGAGGCGCAGAGTTCCACACTTTGCCGGTTAAACCGACACACTCTCTCCCCAGAACATGGGGATTGGGTCATATCCCCGGCCACCGGAGAAGGACCCTCTAAGGGCGACTAGCTCCGCATCGGTAAGGCGGCGCTCCCCGCCCACGAAAGGTGTCGGTTTTGGTCCTTCCCAGCTCTCCTTCCTTACTCCCTTAGTTAGAATTTGCGCGACTACATCCGACCGTAGCCTAACAATCGCCCCCATGGAGGAAAACCTCCTTGAGGAAAACCCCGTGGCAGCCAAAGGAGGGTAACAGCATTCGATACCCGTGGTGAAAGCAAGTTTTTCAATTGAAAAAATTCTTGCACCAGTCGAGAATCGAACCCGTCACCTGAGATTCTGTAGCCCAACGGCGTAGCCATTACGCTACGCAGCCTCTTGAAAATTTTAAATTATGAAAGCTGGAATTGTCTTGAGAAAAAAAATTCAAGATTTGAACTTGTTGCATATGAAACTTGTAACTTTGAAATAATCTGTTTGATATTTCAGAGAAGTATCTGATGGAATCATCGCCCCAGGATACTCGAAAGAAGCTCTTCAACTGCTGAAGAAAAAAAAGAACAGCAACTACTGCGTTCTGGAAATTGACCCAAATTATGAACCTGAGTTGATGGAACGCAAAGTTATCTATGGTTTGACCATGGAGCAGCGTAGAAATGATGTGAAAATCGACAAATCTACTTTTACCAATGTCGTTACTATGTCGAAGAACCTTTCGGAGGACGCTTTACGTGACTTGATCGTCGCTACAATCGCAGTCAAGTACACTCAAAGCAATTCTGTTTGTTACGCGAAAAATGGTCAAATTGTTGGAATCGGAGCTGGTCAGCAATCTAGAATTCATTGCACAAGACTTGCAGGCGACAAAGCTGATAATTGGTGAGTAGAAATGGCATAAAGATTTTGGGAATTCGAGGAATTCGAGGAATTCGAACAAGGAAACTTATTTGAACTTCAAAAATAAAATATTGCAACATTGCATACAGAAAAAACGCCAACAAAGGATTTTCTAAAATTTGCAAATCGTCATTTTTTATTTCCGCTCTTGAAAATACCTTTTTTTTTTGTATTTTTTCAATTTTTGAATGTGGTATTTCCCTATTTGTGATTTGTCGACTCTGAAAGTCAAATTTTAATAATTTTTTAATGAGTAACTTCAATTGAATTATAATTTTTTTATTTTCAGATCACCTAATACAAAATTTCTAAACATGGATATTTTGTCTTTGCTCTACCAACATGTATTTTGTATTCAAAATATTTAATTCTTTGAATTTCAAACTGCTCCATTTTCATTTTTTTGCAGTTAAGTTTTTGATTGGAAGTGCTAAATATTAATCTTTTAGACTTCAAGGTGCAATATAAAAAAATTTCTATTCTCAGAATTAACAATAAAGTAATGAATGTTTAAAGTTTAAATCTTGTCTTCATATAAATCATATTTCTTTTTTCTACAAATGATCACTGAGAAAAATTTTGAAAGTATTCTCAACTACATGTATTCAGTTGAATGACGCGAATATTCAATTCATTGAACTGCGGCGCGGTTTAGTTAACTGAATATCAGTTGACCCAATTGCATGAATATCATTGAGCCAAATCCATCATGTTGTACGTATTCACATCCGCCATGCAGATGAGCCAACTGCATGGCGGACGTGAATACGTACAACATGATGGATTTGGCTCAATGATATTCATGTAGTTGGGTCAACTGATATTCAGTGAACTCAACAGCGCTACAGTTCAATGAATTGAATATTCACGTCATTTAACTGAATACATGTATTGGAGAACACTTTCAAAATCGTTCTCAGTGATGTTTCTTTTCCAAACATTGAAATTTTTAAGTTTTGATGTTGAAGAAATTACAGGAAAAGTGTTGAATTTCTAGTTTTAACTATTATATGAAACCCTTCAAATTCGATGATGTAATTTTTCCCTGCTCCAAGTTTTCCATATACAGGGTGTAATTTAATCACCGCAACTACCGAAAACCATAGAATCCTCATGCGATTCTAAGACGATTTTTCCTTTACCATTTTTCAAA
>JAPYZL010168660.1:0-15908 GCA_030522825.1 Platygaster orseoliae
TGATTCCAACGAGTGCAATTGCGCACTCGCTTCGCTCGTGCCCAAAATTTGCACTCGTTGGAATCATCCTTTTTCTCCCTTGTAGCATAAATATCTATTATTCAACGCCGTGTAGGAAAGGCCACTTTTCCACACGCTCAGGTGATGCAAAACTGTCATTTTCACACATTGTTGAATAAAATATAGTTTTTGACTAGTGTGGAACAATTTTTTGAGGTCATCTGATTACAACGCTCGACTTCGACTCGCGATGCAAATCTCAGATTCGTTAGAAAAAATTTTTCCACACTAGTGAAGGAATACATTATTATTGTATGTCACATATTTTGTATTTATCGTGTACATAATAATTTTCTTAATTTTACATTTTCCTTTTAGATTTTTTTTTATTTTAGAAAAAGTAAGATACTACTAGAAAAAAGAATTTTTAGAAAATAATTCAAACTAAAAAAATGATTTTAGAAAAAGTGAGATATAAAAAAAGTTTTTTTTATTAATTTTGCTAGTGGAAAACATATTTTAGAAAAAGTGACCCACTACCTTAAAAGTTGCAACTCTCAGATTCGTTAATAAATTTTTTTCCACACTAGTGAAGAGATATACTATTTCTATACTTTTTTTTTTTCATTTTTCTTCAGTAATTATACAACTTGAAATGTTTTCTGAAATTATTACGGAATTTTTATACAGATGTCTAGAATTTTATGCTCTAGGATTATAAGTTTATTATTTATTATAAGTTTATTATAAGTTTATTATTTTGCATATTTTTATAGATTTTTGATCAAATTATGTATAAATACAAACTTGAAATGATTCGTAGATTTTTAGAACTTTCGCATTGTATTTTATTGATAATTTGTAGTTTCTTGTATTTTTATAAATTTTATGTATTTCTATATATATATATATATCACTCTTTGAATTTCTCGAATTCAATGATATGGTACTTGTTGAAAATTACAAAGATTTTGATTATTTTCATTGATTATTCAAAAGGTAGTATATATTTCATGTGCATTTTTAGTACTTGTTTTTCGTATTTTTATAGTATTCATACAATTAAAGAAATTTTCTGATATTTTTATAATTTTTTATCGAACAGTTCAGTAAAACTGTTTTGTCAAGTTTAAGATTTTTATGATTACATGTCATAGAATTCATAGTTTTATGAGTTTCAGAGAAAAATATCTCTACATTGTTTTTAGGTATTGATAGATTTCTAATATTTTTCGCATTTTTCTAGAATTCATAAAGTTTTGAAGTATTTTAGTGTATTTTTGGAGATTGCTTCATAAATTTCTAGAATTTTATTCGGTGGAGGTCCACTTTTTCCAATCCGTTTTTCCTCAAAGAAATTTTTTCCAAAAATCCTTTATTCCCCAAATTTATTTCCAAAATTTTATTTTTCCTTAAATGTATTTTCTCAAAAAATTTGTTAGACAAGATTTATTTTCCCAAAAATTTTTGTTTACCAAACCTTTTTTTTCCAAATGATTTCTTTTAAAAACTGTTTTTTCCAAAAATTATTCTAAAAAAAATTTTGTCCTGTTGTAGAAATTATTATACAATTTTTTTTACATAAAAAACTATAGAAGTTATTGATAGTTTTGGTAACAAAAATAATTTACTTTTGATTTGGGAAATTTTCAAACACGGAATTTGAAAAATTTTTGAAAAACAATTTTTTTAAAAAAAGGGTTTGTGAAAAAAAATTTGTGCAACTTATATTTTGGGAAAAAAAATTTTCGAGACAATAAATTTTGGGAAAAAGAAAATTTGGGAAAAAAGACTTTAAGAAAAAATTTCATTGGGAAAAACGGATTGGAGAAAGTGAGCCCCAATCATTTTATTCTCTTGTATTTAAAGTTTTGTACATTTTGAGGAAGATAACCTCTACATTGGTTAAAAATATTTTATGTACTTCTTGCTCATTCGTATTTTTTTAGTATTGATCAGATTTTGAAGCTTTTTCTAGCAGTTTTATAAATTCACACTTTATATGTATATTTTTATACTTCAAAAACTTCTAGATCGTAGGTTTTAATCTAGATCTTTCAGAAAAAATTTATTTCATTGAATTTTATATCTTTCATTATTTCTTTTGCGGAGTTGGTGTAATCTGAAAGACTTTCTGGTATGTTTATGAATTTACATTCATGAATTTCTAGAATCCGATGCTTCAACGTTGAAATTTTTTCAAATTTTTATTATTTTTATAGATTTTGGTTTTAAGAGAACAGTTTTAAAAATTCTATTTTCTGCTTGACTCTAGCCAAAAAAGCTCAAACTGCACATTGACAAATGTATATATCATTATTTTTTTTTTACACAAATTAATCAGAATAATATGGTCAACATTCCAGAATCAAGGGAAAATTTTCTGAAGATAATGAAACCCAAAAGAAGTTTCTTAAAATGAAAGTTTTTTTAGAAAAAGTATATTTGACTGTTTCATTGTAAAATTCAAAAAAGGGTATAATATATAGTACATTTTAAAAGTACATATCATAAAGAAACACATAACAATCAATCATAATTATAAAAAAAATTAAATGATTAGATGAAAAATTAGAATCTACAAAAATACTTTAAAAATATGTGTCTAAAATTCTAAAGGTTTAAGAACTCAACGAAGTTTTAAAAAAACTGGTTTTACACTATAAAGATAAAAGTGAAAAATAGTTAGCAACATTAGATAGTATTCGTTAAATATTTATAAATAATTATTCTTCGAAATATGAGAAGAAATAAAAACAATTTTTTTTCTTTCGTTGCTTTTTAAACGTTTGGAACTTCAGAAACATTTGAAAATTTGAATCTTGAAGCATCGAATTCTAGAAATCTGCATGGAAATCCATAGAAATTTTATAACATTTTGTGAAACATACAAACACTGAAGAAACACGAAAAGTAACAAAAATATTTATAAGTATTGTTTTCTGAAATATCTGAAAAATACTTGGCATTTACAAAACTCCAAATTTGAAAGCATTTAATTCTATAAAAAGTGTACAGCAATCTACAGAAATACTAGAAATCCATAAAAATACTAGAAAATGGTTCAAAGTATTATGAATACTAAAAAAATATGATCATATGAGAAATCTATTCAATTTAAAAAATGTGTGCATATGTCATTTTCCCATAAATCTATGAAAATACTGAAAATCTATCAAAATTTGAATTTTCGAGCATTTAGTTCTAGAAATCTATATACATATTTATAAAAATATAAGCAATCTATAAAAATACTAAGTATCGCTTCAAAATTTGAATAATACTATGGAGAAATACTAGAACAACATTATTTCTCAAAAACAATCAAGGTTTTTATAAATAAAATTTCTAAATTTGCGAATCCTTGACTATATTCTTCCAAAAATTAATAAAAATCTGTATAAAAAATACTGTTGTCTGGAAAATCAACATAAATACTGAAAATCATTACTCTCTAAATCTGAATTAGTGAAACTTCACTGCGAAACAGTGAATATTCATTTTCTAATAGTGCAAAGTCTTCCACCTTGGAAATAGTGGATATGCACTGAAAAATAGTGCATATGCACTGAAAAATAGTGTATATGCACTGTTTCATCAGTGAATATTCACTCGGAGCCCAGTGAAATTATTATTTTCACTGGCGAATCAGTGGAATTCCACTAATTCAGCACTGCATATTCACTTTTTTTTTGGAAAGTGGAAGATATTTCACTAATTCAGATTTAGAGAGTAAGATTTCCAATAAGCAAAGTGTATTTCAGACACTCCAAGTATTGTAAGAATGCAAAGTTTAGCGATATTTTATGTTGTAGATCGTATGAAATAACGAGAAAAGATCGGCTTTACAAAAATATCGAGGCGATGCAACGAAGCAAAGGTTTTCGGAATCTCGATTTTATCCCGCAAACTTTTCTTTTGCCAAGCGAATCGAAGGAATTGCTCACTGCGCACTTCAGGTATCGCGGGCCTTGGATCGTCAAGCCTAAAGCGAGTTCTCGTGGTCGCGGTATTTACATTGTCAATAGTGTAAGTACTTGGCCTTTTTCATAGCTGTTTTGCGCGAGGCAACTTTAAAAAGTAGGATCCAATTTTTTTACTGAGTAGGAGTTTAATCATGAAGTATTTTATCTCTTGGTTTTTAATTCTTATTATTTGAAGTATTTGAAACTTTTTTTGCTCTAGTAAATGTTACAAATTTAAAAATGTTTTTGTACTTAAAATACATAAAAATTTAGAATCATTTCATAAAATTCTAGATTTTTGTTGAAATTATATTTCTTCATTCTTCATAATACTGTGTGTCAATCAATTTTCGGAGCCAACTTCTTGAAATCCACAAGAGAAATGACGAAAACCAAGTACTCCAAAAAAAGTACTAAATTCATAAAATAGTAAAAAACTACAGTTACTTAAAATTTAGGTTTAGTTTATTCTTATTTTTTCTTACATTTTAATTTAATTTTATTAATTTGAGTTTTAGTTTTAAATTTCTTGATTAAATCAAATTATTTGAAAATATAATCAAGTTTTGTGAAATTTACTGATCAATTAAAACTAAACGTCTGTGACTGAACAGCCTGAAAAAATTTTGACGGACGAGTCAGTGATTGTGGCGCAATATATAAGCAATCCGCTTTTGGTCGACGGCCATAAATGCGATTTGCGCTTGTACGTCACAGTGGCGAGCTACGATCCTCTTCTTATTTACCTCTACGAAGAGGGCTTGGTCCGATTCGCCACGGTCAAATATGACAGCGGCAACCAATACGTTTGGAACCCGTGCATGCACCTTTGCAACTACAGCATCAACAAATTCCACGTTGATTATGTCAAGTAAGAGTTATTATATACAATGGAAATTGGCAAATAACATTACAAAAAAATTACAGCATTTTCATATTTAATATATTGAATATTAATGAAAAATTCAATATTTTGAATCACATATATTTTTTATTTATATTATTTATATTTATAATTATTATTATACATATAATATATAACATATATTATATTTTATATTATAAAATATATATTATATTATAAATCATACAATATATATATATATATATATATATATATATATATATTATGTTATGCGATGTATTAATTATATATTATATTTATAATTTTATTATATTTTTTAATATATATTTCAATATATTGTAATCATTCAGTATAAATGAAAAAATAAAAAATGATAATAATGAATTCGATGTAAATCGAATGATGTAAAAGGGCATTTATCTAAATAAATAAAAATGAATAAATAAATTTACTATATACAATATTATATTTATCAACAGCTGCGCTTTTATAAAAATTTATAGACATTTATTAAATAATAAACATAAAATAATACAAATAAACATAAATAATCATAGACACAAATAAACACAAATAAAAATAAATAGTAAAAATAAAATATAAAAAAAGAACATTGATTCAAATTTAAAAACATTTATTAGGATTCAGCGTTTTGTCCTACATTGAGGATCTTATCAAAGGCAATTTCTAGAACTCATTTATTAGTATATTTCTCAACGAGCGCAAATTGAGCTTTTTTAGCGAATATGAAGTTTGCAAGACGAGCCGAAGGCGAGTTTTGCAATCATATTCGTTCAAAATGCTCTTTCGCACAAGTGAGGACTATATTTTTTCCAATAACGTGGAAGAAATCCGAGTTTCGATGATTTAGACCATTGAGAAAATCGCATTTTCTCCACGGTGTTGGGAAAATTATTTTTTGTGATTATTAAATTTAGAAATTGTCCTTGAGAAGGTTGGATTCTAATTTTGACTTTATTCAGTAATTGGCTGAATTTTCATTCATTTGATTACTGATTTGAATTTAGCAATGCGGATTTAAATTCACTTGGGTATATTTTTGCAGTTCTGTTGTTTTGTTAATGAACGATTTTTTCGTTAATTTCAGGATTTTAAAATTTTTCTGAATATGCAATAATTTACGAAAAAAAACGGATTGCTAAAATTTTATTGAACATTTGTAATAATTATATTTATCAGGAGAAATTATCAGCGAATAGATAATTATTATTATTGACTAATTTTTACCGAGAAATGAACAAATAATCCAAAATTTTTGACCATAAACAAAATACTTAAAACCTCAATCTAAGTGCCGGATTTTTTTTGTTAATTTCAGGATTTTTATTTTTAAACATGATAAAATATTTGTAATTATTACAGTTATCAGAAAAATTTATCAACGATAGATAATTTTTGTTATTTAATTATTTTTTATTTATATAAAAATAAACTTATAATCCAACATTGTTTTAAGCTTAATTATTTAAAATATGTTTTTATTTTCTGTCTTAAAATTTTGTGTTTTGAAAGTTATGATTTTTTTGACAAAAATCGCCATTTTTCGAAATAATAATTAAATACTTCTTGAATACTAGCAAAGTGGTTTATTTCAAGTAAAATATTATGTAAATTTTGACTTTTTTTATGTATAAAACACTTGCGACATTTAAATGCAACAGTAAGTGTGAAAATGGAGTTTATATTCCATTTTTACAGTATTTTTAACTTTACCTCTTCACGTGCACTCCACGCATTTTAGATCAAAATTTGTTAAATGTCATTTGTCTTGCAATATAATGGGGCGTTTATTGAAAAATACTGTATATTTCATAAAAATCTTTAAGCTTATGAAATCTGTTCAATTTATCAAAATTATCATGTTAAATTTTTTTTGGCTATTTGACACTTAGCCAGATTAAAGTTCTCGGTATCTAATTTACAGTCAAAAATTTTAGGACGGAGAAAAACGTTTCAGGAAACTAAATTCTGTAGAACTTTTGTATTATTTGTTTATTATTATGTAAATAACTGAATAACATTTACTACTAATTATTGACAGTTTCATCTGATAACTACAACTACGAGTATTTGAAAAATAAAATTTGGCGTAATCTGTTTATTTTTCATAGTTATGTAGAACAAAAAGTATCTTGAATTTTCTTCACTTGTTTAAAAATAATGAAACAATTTCAACTTGTCCAGTATTTTATCTTGTGGTGGGCCTTTTTTTATGTGTGATTAAAGTTGATTTTTTGCAGAAGCGAAGATCCTGATGCGGAAGACGTTGGTCACAAATGGACTTTGTCTGCATTACTTAGACATTTGCGTTCCATGGGTCAAGATACAGAACTTTTGATGCAAAGAATCGAAGATATCATTATTAAATCTATTCTCGCAACGGCCTCAGGCATCGTTAACGGCCTAAAACAATTTGTTAAACATCCTGAAGCTTGTTTTGGTAATAATAATTGTTCGCAATATAATATTTGTTCATTATAATTTCGATTTTCATCAAATCTCATATTTTTGTTTCTCATAAAACTGTTGAGAGAATTTTCAATTATGAAAATGAGTTGAAGGCACATTTAAAGTTATGAAAATTTTTTTTGTTATATGTAATCAATTCATTTTTTCATAATTATAATTGATTGTTATGTGTTTGTTTATGATATATACTTTAAAAATCTACTATATATAATTATCCCCTTTTTCGAATTTCACAACGAAACAGTTGATTTCGTTGACAGCACAACAATTTTTTGCATGTTTGATGATTTGTTACTGGAAATTATGCTGTTTCAGAACTTTTTGGTTTCGATGTTCTCATCGACGAAACGTTGAAACCTTGGTTGTTGGAGGTGAATTTGACACCATCTCTAGGCTGTGATTCCCCTTTGGACGTGAGATTGAAATCGGCATTGATCACGGATTTATTAACTTTGGTTGGTGTTCCTGGCGTCGATCCTGTTTTGCGTCCACAAAATAAAATTCCAAAACCCGCCAAACGGATAAATAATGTAAGAAACTTATGTCTTTTCTTGCAGAATTTATTATTAGACAAATATTTATAACATTGTTGTTTTGTTTATTGAAAATTGTTGAGAAAAAAGAACTTTGCTTTAAGGTGGACAAAATAAAAACTTTTATTTTACATATAATTTTTTCATGTTGTAAATGTTAAGTTGAGCTTGTTTTGTTCAATGTTGATATTAGAGTTGAATTAAGTTCAAAATGTAGCATAAAATTTTTTTTTAAGTTTGTCTAATTTTGAGCGAATTTTTTTTTCAGAATTTGATTTAATTTGTGACGAAGATGTTTTCCTTATAGTACTTATAAAGTAATGGTATAGATAAAATATGAAAAAATTACAATAGATGAAAATCCGAATTGTAAAAATGATAAAGTAAATTGAATTTTTTTAACTTGGTTAAATAGTTTTTAGGCTACAGTTGTTTCAGAAACAAGTTTTAATTATATTCAGCAATCTTTTTAATAAAACAAAATAAGAAAACACTAAGGTAAATGTCTAGAAAACGCTTTTTTTTTCAAATGTAAGTTTATAATTGCTTTTTATAATTTTTTATAATCTATAATTTTATAATCTTCATTTGTAGTATCACTAGTAATTTTAATTCTTATATAAAAAGGTGGAATTTTTCTAAAAATCAGAAGTTTTTTAAAAGGATTCCGTTTTTTATATGGTTGACCTTATAAAAACCTTATGTAAAAATTTTTTCTTATAAAAAAGAGACAGTCTCATAAAAAATTGTACATTTTTTATAAAGAAACTTTTGAGTCGTGTACTTATTTAATAAACTTTGATATTTTTATAAAAAATTGTCCAATCTTATAGAAAATTTTCTAATTTCGTAAGTTTTTTTTTTCATGAATTTACTCTGATTAATTTTTTATAAAAAAACAATGTATACGAATTTCTGCAAAAAATAAAATTTTACGAAGAAAATTTTTGTAAAGTTTTTCAAGGTCACTTTTTAAAAGATGATTTTCTTATAAAAATTATATAAGGTTTTGATATTTTAATAATTTAGAAATATTAGCAAATGAGCAATTGAAGTTTTTAGGAATTATTGCAATTAAAGTTATTTTAAAAATTAGCAATTTGAACAATTCAAAAAATTTTTTTTAATCTATAATGGGAAAAAAATTATTCGTGTATGAAAAATTCGTTATACGACTTGGAAGAATTCAGAATGAAAATATAGACACTTTATTTTGAGTTCTATTATAAATTTCTTGTTTTTTTTTTTTTCAGTATCGAAGGGTTCAATCTGCAGAAACTTTGCCCCAAAACCCGAAGAAAAGAGCTGCTTCGAAAAATCGATCGAATATCAAATCGAGTTTGAACGCAGAACAACAAAGGATTGTTTCATCTGCAAAGGCGCAATTTGAGAGGAGGGGTGGTTTTGTACGGATATTTCCAAGCCCAAAATCTTGGGAGTCGTATTCTCAATATTTAGGTGAGATTACATTGTTTTATTTTTTTTTGAAAATTATATATACAGTAATTGGAAAAAACTGCACTATCATTCTTCTTCTTTTTTTCTATCCATGTTGTGTTTATTCACAAAGACAAATAATTTTTTAGAAAAATTTCTGAACATTCAGGAAAAAGTAAATTGGGAATTTATAGTACTTGTTTTTTAAGAAGTTCAAGACTAATTCCATAATAAAAAAATAAACATTTCGATTTTAGTAAAAAACTTAAAAACTTAAAATGCGAAATATAGGTGGATTGGAGTTTGAAAATTTTTTTTTGAGCTGAATCATATGAAATAAACAATTTGTAAGTAGATATCTAAAAACTTATTTTTACCGATCTTTTCAAATTTTCAAAAAGAGAAATTAAAATATTCATTCAAGAGCAAAAAAGCACTTATAAGATCCAAAGAAAATTATTATCGTATGAAAAATAAAATAATTTTCATCAGATCCGATAACTGGAGTTCCTGTTGTTGCCGACCTATTGAGGCCTGTGATAGGGATTCAATCTACGAGTCCCAACCTTAATTTAATGTTGCATGAACAATTGTTTCCATCTGCGAGTCGTAACACGAGTTTTATCATGCCAGAAGTCAAACTTGAACGAATTTCCAGGTAATTATTTCCTTTCTATAAGTTTTTATTATTTCTCGAATTATTTTCTCAAACTGATGTATACTCAAAAAGTAAATTTCGGATAAAAATACTTAACTGTATTTTACTGTATTTACTTTACTCTATTTTACGGTATTTAATTTACTGTATTTCACTGTATTTACCTTCCTGTATTTTACTGTATTTACTTTATTCTATTTTACGGTATGTAATTTACTGTATTTTACTGTATTTACTTTCCTGTATTTTACTGTATTTACTTTACTGTATTTAGTGTATTGACTTAACTGTATTTTACTTATTTACTTCACTGCATTCTACTGCATTTGCTTTACTGTATTTACTTTAATGTATGTATTTTACTGTATTAACTTTACTATATTTACTTATTTATATATTTATTGTATTTACTTATTTATATATTTACTGTATTTATTTTACTGCATAAGTAATTAAGAATCATCGATTTTACGTATAAAAAACACCTATTACGATTTTTGGAAAAATTTTCTGTACTTTATTTTGACATTTTGGTTTTTTTCTTATTATTTTCAAGGTTCGAAAGGTACGAAAGAGTCACAAATAAAGGTCATAAACAAAGTTTGGATAACGGTGATTGCAAAGAAAACATGGAAGTAGACACGCACAAATATAAAGTTGAAGTCACGAGAATGATGCAAGATGGAAATAAATTAAGGTAAAAGTGGTTATTTGACATAATTACCTTTGATTCAGATAAACTACTACAAATTGTATAGAAAATTCAAACTAAAATATGGAATAGTTAGTGCATGAAAAAAAAACATTGTTTCAGTCCAGGAGAAGCGAGAAAAGCATTTGGTTTGTACTTGAGTCACATTCTACGAAAAATTTCGCAACCAAATGCGGATCCAACATGCTGTGATCTCGTCACGAAATTTTTGCAGCAATGTTCCAATAGTCTCAAAACGCCTTTTCTTTTCACGGTAAAATTTATTCAGATACGAAAATAATAATTTTTTTTATGGAAAGTAATGAAAGATTGAAAAATAAATATTTGTTTCATGATACTGAGAAAATTCACTTCGTGAAATTAAAAAAAAATGTTTCACATGTTATTTTGCAGTTACCAAGTAACAAACTGAATGATAAGGATAAAGCTGCAGTGACAGCGAAACAATTGTCGGATTTTTTGTATCTGTATAACAGAGAAACAGATTTGTGCGCGGATTCTGTGGATAGAACTCGGACGGTTCCAAATCGTCTTTTTCAAAAGTTTCTTTCTTCTGCAAGGTAAGATTTTGAAATTTCGAAGGACATTCATATCGATGATTGAAATTTAGAGTTTTTTTTATCTCTTTTTGTTATTCTGAAATATTTAACATGATGGTTATTCAAATCAATTTATGTTTGAATAAAAAAAAATATCAATACATTTGTAAGGGGTGAAGTTTAAACATTTTTGGCTAGAATAAGACAGAAAATAGAATTTTAAACACGGTTTTAACCCAGTGAGTAATAAAAAAAAATCAAAATCTATAGAAATACTAAAAATCTGTAAAAATGAGCATAGAATTCTAGAAATTCATGTATGCGAATTGATAAAAGTACCAGAAAATCTTTCAAATTATTAGAACTCTGCAGAAAAAATACTAAAAGTAATAAAATTCTATGAAAAATCTGGATACATATCTACGATCTATAAATTTTTGAAATGTAAAAAAAATGTATATTTTGCAATGTACATAAATAGTATGAATTTGTAAAACTGCAAGAAAAAATTTTAAAATCTGATCGATACTCAATAAATAAGAATGAACGAGAAGTATTTAAAATACTATTTCAATTCAATGTTTAGCTTTCCTAATGATTTTGATTCTTAAAAAAACCCTAGACATTTTTTTATAACATTTTTATAAGGTTGACCTCATAAAATTTTAATAAGAAATACTTTTTTTATAAAGTGACCTTATTAAAACTTAAAAAAAATTTTCTTTATGAAATTTCATTTTTCGCGGAAACTCTTAAAGAAAATTTTTTTCATAAATTTTTGTTTCATATAAAATTAAATAAAGGAAATTTATATTTAAACAAAAACTTATAAAAATAAAATTTTTTCATAAGATTGGAAATTTTTTTATTAAAATTTCAAATTTTACAAAAAATTTACGGGGCTTAAATACTTTTTTATACGAAATTTACAATTTTCTATAAAAGTGTCTCTTTTATAAAAAGTTTTTGTAAAGTCACTTCAAAGAAAAATTTTTTCTTATAAAAATTTTATAAGGTCGACTTTATAAAAAACTAAATTCTTATGAAAAATTCTTGATTTTTATAAAAATTTTGCCTTTTTTTTAAAAAAAATCAAAATCATTACTGTTATTTTCATCAAAATCTTTTCATAAAAGATTTGAAGTAGGTTTTTAGAGTAGAATTTTCCACCGGAAAATCTAACTTTTTTTGGTCGCACAGTTCTAAATTTTGGGACTTAAGTTCCTGCCAGGCTCAGAAGCTACAATTCCAAAAATCAGCTTAAAATTTCAAAAATTGCAAATTGTACGGCCAATTTTCGCGTTTTGTCACCAATTTTAGAGTTTTTTAATGGAAAATCTAACTTTCTTTAGTCGCACAGTTCTAAATCTTGGAACTTACGCTCTTGCCAGGCTCAGAAGCTTAAGTTCTAAAAATCACAAAAATTGCAAATTTTATGGCCAAATTTTGCGTTTTTTCACCAATTGTAGAGTTTTTTTATCATGAAATGTAACTTTTTTTGGTCGCACAGTCTTAAATTTTAAAACTTAAGCTCTTGCCAGGCTCAGAAGCTTAAGTTCCAAAAATGAGCCAAAAATCTTAAAAATTGCAAATTTTATGGCCAATTTTCGTGTTTTTTCACCAATTGTAGAGTTTTTCACCGGAAAATCTACCTTTTTTTTGTCGCACAGTTCTAAATTTTGGAATTTAAGCTCTTGCCGGGCTCAGAAGCTTAAGTTTTAAAAATCAACCAATAATCTAAAAAATTGCAAATTTTATGAAAGATTTATACAACAATATTCAAAAATACGAGAAATCTTCAAAAATACACTGAAATACTTCAAAACTTTATGATTTCTAAAAAAATGTGGAGAATATTATAAATCTATCAATTCTTAGAAACAATGTGAAGATATTTTTCTCTCAAACTTATAAAACTTTGAATTCTGTGCCATAAAATCATAAAAATCTTCAACAAGACAGCTTTACTGAACTGTTCGATAAAAAACCATAAAAATATTAGGAAGTTACTTCAATATTGTATAAATACTAAACAAATACGAAAAAATGGTACTGAAAATGCACATGAAATGTAGTGTCTGTTTTATAATCAATGAAAATAATCAACATCTCTGGAATTTTCAATACTATAGCTTGAAATTCTAAAAATCTATAAAGTGATATATATATGAAAATAAATAAAATTAATAGAAATACAAGAAATTACAACAAAGTTCTATCAATAAATATACAATGTACAAATTTTAAAAATTGACGAATTACTTCGAATCTGTATTTATACAATATTTGATCAAAAATCTATAAAAATATGCGTAATTGATAGATTCTATAATCCTAGAGCATAAATTTTCAGACTTCTATATAAAAATTTCAGAAAACTTTTCAAGTTGTATTAATACTAAAGAAATATGAAAGAAAAAGTATAGAAAAATAATGAAATAACTTTCTATTTTTATTATTTATAATTTTTTATTATTTTCTATCCTTGGAGCACAAGTAAATAAGAATTCATTTCTCGATTCGAGCTTTCGGCTTTTTATTGGTCACTCAGCAGGGAAAATATCCTTGTAATCCATCTCTCTTCTTTTTACGTAAAATGAATGAGGTTGGAATATTTTTAAACTTTTAATAATAACAATACGCCAAATGATACCGTCATTTTTTTTACTGTAGTTTTCAAAATGGAATTTTTATATATTTGTGCTCAAAAAAAACGAAAATAATAAAGATTATGAGGTATAATAACAGTTCTTACCTCTGTAATTTTCAAATCACAAAAATCGTGTTCTATTATTTCAAAAATGTGAAACTCCAGATTCCAAAAGTTGTATAACTTGGAAATTCCGAACGTCGAAAAATTGAAAAGCACAGCATCAAAGAATAAAAATTCCAGAACCCCAAAGAAAATACATATTTTTTCGAAAAACACCTTCCAAGAATTTATATTCCTAAATGGTTTGTTTCTTAAGTGCAAAAATATAAGTAAAATTTGAAATTTCAGTGTCATCATGATTTAGAGTTTAATTTGCAACTTTTCTTTTGTAAATTGGGAAGAATAAGAATTCATGTCGAAAAAACAAAAATCCTAAAAGAAATATGTAATATGAGAAATATAATACCATTAATATATTATATAATATAATTAATATTATATATAATTGTATGTACAAAAAAATGAATAAAAAAATTTAATTATGTTAAATAAACGGAAAAAATGTTAATTCAGCGAGGACGACTTGGACGACGTTCTTATCTTGCAAACGAAATTGTACAACTGCGCTCACAGTTTCCTCGGAAGAAGCGGTTTTGCGGGCACTCTCCGTGGCCCGAACCTTTTGGGCTCTCTACCTCAAATAACCTCGCGAGTTCACTCGAACGCTGCAATAAATGAGCAGTGCAAGTGTAACCAACCCATAAGTCGTCTAGCCAAAGCACCGCGCACTTAGCTCCAACTTATCTAACGCAATCATTTCCATATTGTCTCGCCAAGGTTGTTGCGACCTTGAAAAACCCGAAATTTTCAAATTCCGGTGATTCCAAAATCGAGGAACGCAAGGACCTTGCTGAAAAATATTCTACCCTCTTTCCAATATTGAATAACGAATCTCTTCAAATTATTTTTTTACAGATGCGATCATGTTTGATGCACTTTTTAAGGATTCAGTATTTATTTTCTCAGCGACTGAAAAATGTACTTAAGACTAATGTTAAAGAACAAAATTGAGTGGTGGAAAGAGCGTTTCGGTGCGAATTTTGACCCAAGTTTTTGAGAGTAAGAAATGTTGGGTTTGGTACATTTTGATAAACTAGACGCACATTGTTTGGTTCTTAATTCGTTTGTAACCTTACGGAAACCTTGGGGCATTAGTATATTGTGAAATAAAGGAAGATGAAAATTTTTTGGAGCATTGGCAAAATGTGATACACTTTTTCTTAACAATATTTTCTCGATCTTATACAAATTATTAAAACGTTCAATTTCGGGGTCGATTCGATTCAAATTTTATTCAGTTCTTTTGGAAAAAGGTTTTTTTAAGGTTATAAATTATAAAGTTTAATCTCTGATAGTCAATGCTTGGGCATAGAATAAATTAATTGTTAATGTGTCCGATCTAGTCTATTTTCAATAGGACCAATCAAAAAAATCCACGTTACAATGAGGTTTTGTTCGTTGCTGGTTTTAATTTTGAGGTGTGAGTAGGGATTTTGAGAGAATTTTCAGATTTTGAGAGAAATGTACTTAAATTTTTGTATTTCAGCACCTACAGCTTCAATATTATCATTTTGAAATTCAAAGTCAACGTTCGTAACATTTTGAAATTGAAAAGAACGTCATCAAATGAATTTGTAATCCGTGAATTTTTGAGTTACGAAATATACATGATATTCAAACAAATTTTCCGATTTGGCATTTGTATTGTGAAACTGTTTAACTGAAATCATTTACATTTAAAAATTTGGAACAGTTCAAAAATGTATTTTAATGTCTTGAATTTTCTGAAAAGAATAGTTTACGATTTATAAGTATATGAATTCGAAGCTTTTAGAAACTATCAAAAAATCACATTTTGGAACCAATTTCTCAAAATCCCTCAAATAATATTGAAATGTAATTTATATATGTGACGCGATCTGAGAAAAGGGACCTACTGTCCAAAAAATCGATTTTCAGATTATGAATGATTCTGAAGGTTTAAAATCTCCTCTTT